>PVIR01006432.1:0-44325 GCA_004026965.1 Petromus typicus
GGGGGGGAGGGTGTGGTAGGAATCAGAATGTAAGGTGTGAATAAAATAAGATAAACAGGAGCCTTTACTTCCTGAGCTATACAAGCTTTCTACTCATACCTGGAATCAGGATCCTGCCATAGCAGATTCTGACAATTAAAAGACATTTTCCCAAAGCTTATAGCATTTAGAGTTTAAGAAGTCAACTTATTTAAATATTCAGATATATCAGAATGAGGTTGTCTCGTCAAATGACAAGCAGTGGCTGTCTTTTCAGCTACTTGAAGGAAAGTGAGGTTATGATAATTTCTCACACATAGTTCACTCGTTTAGATATTTTTTGAGAGACACCAGAAATGAGCCAGCCAAATACAATGTCAAAGTCGAACTTTGACATAGTTCTGCTGTAAGCATTTGAACATCCATTTCTAAGCAGTCGGAAAACACAAGACCATAGAATGGTATTCCAAATGCTGGACATATATACAAAGGTTTCCTCTTCTCAAGTTAGCAAGAGTTGAAATGACCTTAAAGTCAGAACTGGCAACAACTAAGATTGTCAGAAACCTGAACAGACCTCAGAAATCTTTCTTGGAAATTATTCACATTAACAAACAACTTCCTTATCCCTCCTCAACTTGAACTTGAGGACCTCTCCAGGTGCCTGCCTGCTTCAGGACAGGATAGTGTATAACACGAGTATACTAACTGCAAATGTGTCACTTTATACTATACCACATGACGGTGGAGCCCATCTTGTCCAAATACAAGAACTGGGAAAGTTCAGAAGGGCAAAAGTAGTGCACTTAAATTGGAATTACCAAGAAAATCCAGGAGGATGACTTCAGTAATCAGGTCACAAGGTGGCTTCCAGAGAAGGTCAGCCCACTGCAGACTGTTCCCCTCCCCCAGCCATTTTTTAGCTACAAAAGGGATCTGGCTTTGTGCTCAGCTTTCTTACAAAGGCTGGAGGTGCGGCATCTGTGCTTAGGGAGTTTATGCAAATATCTGTGATTTTTAGACCCTGGCTTGATTTTAAGATGAAACAGATATTTTAAGTTAAATCAAATTCTCACAGAGGCTTGTTTTTGCCTTTGTTTTTATTTGGTTTAACAGTTTGAATGAAAATACATACATGTTGTGAAGGTTCCTGAGAAATAAACCACAATGCTTATGCAGGTAAAGAGTTAGTTGTAAGGAGCTTTAACAAGATCTTATTAGGAATGGCACTTTGATCTGGTCTTACTGCTTTTTCTAAGAAACAGTGCTACTTTTAGATTAACAGGGGTGTCTCTAGGTACTAATAAAACAGATCCCTACATTTATTAGTTATGAGAATAATTTGTCAGACCACCAATGATCGGAGCAATTTGCCACTAAAAATAACACGACCACTTAGTCACTGCATTTTTTCTTGATAGGTTAAGGTTCAAGCTTTTTTTTGAATAGTATAATCGCTGGCTTTACTTTTTCGTAGTAAGAAAACTTGTATAAAATTTTAAAAGAACCTTCCCACAGGATCAATCATCAGCCACGGAGAACTTTCAAGAAAACAAAAATTCCTGTGTGGCTTTACCATGTTGACTCTGTGGTTAAGCCTGTGAATGCTCTCCTATTCTTCCCATCAAGCTCATGTGACCTTACAAAGGCCAGCAAAGCCAGAGAGAATGGCAACCCCAAGCCAAGAGAAACCGAAGAGGAATCCCAGGAACGCCCTGCTCTGGAGAGAAAAAACTCAGGGAGGCAGAGCTGACACAGAAAAGGAGCCAAATTAAGTCCACGGAGGAGGAGCAATACCTGCTCGGGGCCCGTGTATCTCTCAGGAAAGTCTTAATACACCTTGTGAAGCTCAACAGCACAAAGGTTAACTCCTCTAGATGTTGTTTTTCTTAAAAGATAACAAAAAAAGCTCCATGAGAAAGAAAGCTGAATGAATTTTGCCTCCAGAGTAAATACTATACTTTATAGCACACTGATGGCCATGCAATCTGTACTCTAATACCTAGGAATGCATTACAGTTAAAATCCAGTAAATCTAGGTATGGGTTTTGCTTGTCAAATAAAACTCTTTCTCAGCATGTGAAACAGACTTCTGCATATGGAGACCCACATATGCAGTGATTCTCTCACGCTCTATGAAACGTTCAAACCACAGCATTATTCCAAGGTCCTCTTTTCTACATAGCTATACTTTTTAAAGGAAACTGCAGGGAACTTTACTACAAATATATAAATACAAAACATATACAAAATGCATGCATAATCAAAAAAACTGAGTTGAAAGGCTTTGCTGTGCTTTAGATTGACAAGTCTACTTCTGAGATTCTCACTTGCTGAAGTTTGGGAAACAGGGGCAAAGTTTACATGATATTTGAAATTATAGATTTGCCCTTCTATGTCTTCAAGTTCATTAATTTCAAGTGAGAGTAAAATTTCCAGCCCAAGAATAGTTACAAAGCACCTCGCCCAGAAACTAATTCTTCAGACACATACCTGCCTGCTGAAGTCATCCTTTCCCAGGCACAGAACACACCATATATGTACATAATTAAATGTATATGTGAGAAGATTCATGTCCAAAAAGCAGGCTTCATGAACTTTCTGCAAAACCAGTTCAAACACTGTGAAGTTTCAGAGGAGAATAAGAGCAGAAAACTTTTTCAGTTGAATATTTTCTGAGTGTAACTTTTTATATGTGAACCTTAATTTGAAAAGCTTCCCTTTTCCTATGAAGAAATTCCTACCCAGAACAGTAAGGTAGGAAAACTATACAGTTTGGGCATTGAAAAATATATTAACATTTGGCATTCTTAATGACCACCAAGAGCACATCTGTGCCAAGTATGTGCTAACATGTGAGACTACATAAATTGCTTGAATCCTACAAGTGTGCGCTTCCTTGTGCCAGCTCTGATAAAAATACGAAGCGCTTTACATTTGCAGCAATCCCAAGAATGTAAAATAAGTCCAGGCAGAACTTTTATTATCAGGTTCCATATAAGACTTGTTTTAAGTCTTCCAATTGGCTATATTAAAAATTCCACGTCCCGTAACAAGTTATAAATATTCCCAGGAATGATATTTTGTTTGTTCTATGTAATCAGACTAGTAGAAATTGCAAACACAACTTATGAAAACGTTGAGTATTTATGTGTTGCTATAAAAGCTGAATCAATATTTCTATTTTTAGGGGCAATGCAGATACATCGTTGTGCAGAAAATCAGACGGGTAGAAATAAAATTGTTATTTTGAAACTTCAACTAAAGTTTTTGACTAAATTTCTACTATCATTATGGAAATATTTAAGTATAGAAGAATAAAAATATTTTCCCAACAGTGGAAGTACCAGGGATAAAAGTATGTATGTATTATTTTTGAAACTCACATTATCGCTAAGTAACATATTGAAGATTTTATTTCACATAATGTGAGTCAGATTCCTTAGAAAAGGAGTCTCTAGAGTGAATTCTCCTTTCTACATCTACTATATCATTAGGCTCCTTTTTCAAAACCAATGTCCACTGCACCTGAACACACTTTTGAGGAAGCTTACATTGACTGTCAGCTTTTTAAATTTTTTATTTTAATTTTGTCATAAAGCAAAAAGTTGAAAAACTGCCAATACGTAGTAAATGAAAAGACATTTCAAGGACATCAGAAAATGACT
The DNA here is from genome assembly GCA_004026965.1 of Petromus typicus. NCBI lineage: Eukaryota > Metazoa > Chordata > Mammalia > Rodentia > Petromuridae > Petromus > Petromus typicus. The sequence continues at coordinate 3,648 of PVIR01006432.1, forward strand.
GAGGCACAGCTTATTCATTTGGCACAAAGTGGCTAAGTAATGACACTATTGGTCCTTGGTGTGACATTTACATGTAAAAGAACCAAATTAATGAAGAAACATCTGGTTATTTCATGTGGCATCAGAATGACCAATCTGGACACCTCACTGACACATGTAATTTAACAAGAAACTAGATTGCAAAAAATCTAGCACTAAATGGAAGTTTTAAAAAAAATGCTTAGCGACAGATGAAGACCTAGAAATATATATCTCTTCTTGACTTTGGGGAGTGGTTCTGCGGTTTAAATGGAAAATGTGCATTGTAGACAATCTCCAAATGCAATGGTATATACTGGTAAAGGAGGAAAAGGACCACAGAAGTTACCATGAGCAGGAAGACCTGCCAAGAGCTTGGCTGACTGTGTGGGCTTTACCAACTCTCTGGATAAACCGTGTTGCTGTGAATACAGCTTTCACACCACAGGCAGCCTCTCTTACACCCAAATAAGGAAGGACTTTCCACTCCCACTTGTCCTGTAGGGTATTCTCAGGACGATGTCAGCTGAAGAGCTCCTGACCATGTTCATGTTCACAGGGACTTCCTTTCATGCAAACTCCTAACACTTCATCTAAGCTCCTCATATGAATGTTTTATGCTATGTTGGGAAAGCCTGAGCATTTCTAATTTTATTGTCATCCATATTTTCACCACTTTAGTTTGTTCTGTCACTTTGATAGACTGTGAACCCCTTGAAGGAAGAAACTGCTCCTGGACAGCTTGGTACCTTCTATCCTCCCTCCTCTTCCCCACAGTCTGTAGAACATGTTGTGAAATGAGTTTCCTGGGTTTATAATCACAGTTACGCACTTGGTTCAGATGTATTCACTCATATGTTAAGCCACCAAAAGAGAAGCCAATGGTCTCTTTTTAAGGTTTCTTTCTGGATTAGTTACATAATCTTCAAACCTGCTGAAGTATTTCTTTTCCTGTTAAGAACGACTTCATTAGAACACTTGTCACCAAAGCCATGCCCCAGACTCGATGTGTGAGCTGTATACACAAGGTACACAGATTTATGTTTAGAGAGGGGATTGTCCTCAAAGTAAGGCCATCAACAAAGTAAGGATCTTCCTTCCCCTCTATGTCTTTAGATAGAAAAACACTTAAGACTACTACATTCTCTGCTAATAATGTTAAAAATCTGAATGGGATGTGTTTGCTAACTTTAGCACTCAGAGCCTGAGAGAAATCTGTACCATGATAAAATTCAGAAGAGTGCTCATGGGACAATAGCCAGTTATTGTGGGGAGCTGATGTGGGTATTTTAAAACTTAATAATACACCTTCAATAAAATGTTCTTTAACTCGCCTTGGTTAAAAGCTGCCATGAATAATTCTAACTCCCCAAATCACATGTGCTGAAATTACACTGCAATCAAATCCCCTAGGAAAAGATATGGTGATCCTTAAATGATTAAGTTTCTATTATTAGTAGGTGATAGGCTTCATGCTATAAATTGCTTTTATGTTTGGCAAATGTGGCAGATTTTGAAGTCCAAGATACTAGAACAACTTTGGTCTCACTTGTCATTTTGAAATGTTGAAACTATTATTCTGTTGTAGAGAAATTCATTGAGTGAATCTGACAAACATCCAACGCATTTCTGAACTTACTACTATGAAGTGTTCATTTTATAATGAAAATGAAATATTTCTTAGGAAAAAAATAAAGCACAGGCTAACGATTACCCTTTACTATCTTTCCTCTTAGATGATTTCCATGGCATTTTTTTTCCAAGATTTTGTTTCTGAGGGGTGAGGGTACATCCAGGAGCTGGAAATATTCAACTGGCAAAGTGCCATTTCTGGTTGCCCTAACTGCTATGTGCCTAGGTGAGTGGCTGCTTCCTCTCTCAGGGTTCAAGTTTGACAGTACTGGGTTTGGCAAAGGCTGGCAGTTAGGAACACTGAGTGAAGATGCTTTCTTCCTCTATACTGTAAGCACTGCATCATGAGGCTTCACAGAGGACCAGCTTATTGTAGATGCAGAACTAACAGAGAAAGGAAGGAAATACTAAGCTAATGGTCTCACAGAAATCTGAACTTAATGACTTCCTTTTCTTTCCTGATACAGAGTCCCATATCTCCAAATTGATTCAGTGTTCTTTCTGTATCTCACTGGGCAATTTTGCTTGAGCATGATCATATGCCCATTGAGGGAAAAGTTGGTCCCTGCTAAGAATGGAGGTCAGCTAAGGTCTCCCTGACTCCTAAATGGCCACCCCTCTCTGCTAGCAGACTGCATGAAAGGGAATTCCATTTAAAGGACAAAATTCATATGATCTCTAAGCAAATGCTCAGGGTCCCTACTTTTTCCAATGTAAACCTCTTTCACAAAGTTATTGGAGGAAAAAAAAAGAGATTCAGAACTTTAAAGATTTGACTTAAGTATTTTCTTCAGCATTGTTAAACTAATAACAGTTGAGGAAAACAAATGTGTCAAGTATAACTGTTTTCACAATCTGAACCAAGCAAAAGTCTGTGTGGGAATAGGAAATATCAAACACTTAAAAAATAAAGTACTGCTTAGAAATCTGTCATCGGCTTGAGGTGAAATGGAAAAATGTTGAAAGATATTCAGAATAATTAGTTGCTGATGCAGTTGTTCCTGCTAAATGCGTTTTACTCATGAATGACAAACCATTTTTAGTTGAAACAGGTTGTTCTTAGAATTTAAACTATTACTTGTTCACTGTTGAATTAGCATCTCATGCCACAAACTACATAATAAATTGTAAATAATTTCAGATGCCTCTTTTCCTATTTTTACAAATCTAAATTCTGACATCTTATTCCCCAATAATTTTGCAATAAAACACTTTGCTAAACAAGTTTTCAAACCTTTATATTTTTGTTAAACATACATGTTTTTGTTTCATTAAAGTACAACAATGATTAATTCATAACAAACTTTAAAGGATTGTTTAACTTAATTCAGTAAGTTAATGTTAATATTTATAATGTTGCCATTCAATGGTAATAAGAGTCTGGAAAACTCATCTCCTTGGAAACTATATATATATATATATATATATATATATCACTATTCATTCATGCATCAGATTTTTCAAGTGATTACTGCACACAAGATATTCTATGTGTTAGAGATTATAAATGGTAGAGTTTGGATTAAGTGCGTCAAAATATTTTATATATTTATCTGTATGTTCCAAGCACAGCCTCCAACTATAAACTGCATTTTGCTTGTTTCATTTTTCAGCCTTTGAAAAATTATATATATATTTTTTTTTCCTTAAGTCTTTTCTGTCCCTAGGATACCTAATCCACACTCTCCACTGGTGGTCCTAAAACTCCTGAAATGTGAGACAGGAGTGCAAGACCCAACATTCCTACGAGCCCAGCTCTTCCCCCTCCCTGAGTCTCATTCTGAAATCCACAGGGAAGCCTGGCTCTGCCCGGAGCTGGCTTGCTGTGGAGTCTGAGAAAACCCTGCAAGGGATGCCAGATCCATTGGGACCAAGAGCTGATGCCCACCAACATCCTGGGAAACAAAAAGACTGCCTGTCCAATGCACGCAAGCCAAGAAGTGGAGAGCAGGGAGCGACTCTGCACACCACGTAGCTCTGGATCCCCTTTACAGAGGGTGAAAATGAGAGCCAGGGAGGATATGCACACAGAAGTCCACTGTAACCAGGAGCTGAAATCCCAACACCTCTAATCAACGACTGGAGCAGAGGAGACCCAAGGCCCCACCCTCCTCCTAAATAATTCTTATCAAGCGTTAGGTCCAAACAGGGCTAGAGGAGGGAGTGAGCACGGTGCTAATTATTGGTACCACACCAGCTGTCCTGCCCAAGAGGCATAACAATTACCATGATATGTCTGGGAATTAGAGCCCATTAAATACGAGGCTGGGTAATAACTCAGATGATAGGCATTACTCAAATAAGAAACCACTAGAATTGAATTCATCAACACCTTCTCTACAGTATCAAGTCTATTTGTGTGCAACTCGCAACACAAAACACAAGACTCGGCGAGGTCCGGGTCCTGCTGCCCTTGGCGCAGCTCGGAGGAAGGCCCTGACTCTCGGGGAGAAATTTAATCTACCCTTTTCACTGCAGCAGTCAGAGCATCTGGCACCGACCCTGGGAGGCGCTCGCGAGAGACTTCTCGCTAGCTAGCCTTTGTGCCGGGGCCGCCTCTGGCGAACCTGTGCGTCTGGCCCTTCTCCCGCCCCCTAATCCCCCCAGTCTTTCCCCTGCTCGTGATTGCAGTTTAGGGTTGGGGAAAGCCCGAAGAAGCACCTCCAGCAGGCCACTCCCAGGAGCGCGGCTCCGCCTCCGGCCTCCCCTCCAGACAGCCAAGCCTGCGTGTTGGCACTTGTGCGTTCCTCCTCGCCAGTTTCGCCCAGGATTTGGCTCGTTCTCACAGCAGCCCAGCACCCCACGCACAGGGTCACCCTGCTTGCCACGTAGCTCTAGCCCCACCAGGACCCCACCCCTTCTAACAGCGCCCTCGCCGCTGGGCAAAGCTAACCAGGGCGGGTGCTCCGGTACTAGCCCCAGATTCTAGGTGGCTCCCCGCCCCCACCGCCCTGGACCTGGCCGGAAACCCTAGTGCAGCAGGGGGTAGGAGCCTTCCCACCGAGGGTATCTGCTCTGCCCTACCACCCGCCAGGTAGGTGGGTGGGCCCGTGGAAAGGCATTAACCAGGCCTTGAACCCCAGACCTTTGAAAATAACCTACCACGGCGCTAATAATTCAAGTCGACCGGAAGGTCAAAGGCGAACTGTGCAGCCCGAAGCCCTGCTGCAGCGTGTGTGTGTGTGGGGGGGGTGATGCAAGAGGGGTCGGGAGGGGCCGGGCGGTGCAGTGGCCACGGCGCGATCCTCCGCGGCCGGGGGAAGCGGGGTGCAGGTGGGAGCCGCGGCCGTGCGGGCCGTGCGGGGGGAGCAGGGCGGCCGCCTGGCGCCTTCCCGGCCGTGGGCGTCGCGGGCGAGCCGGAGCCTCGGCTGGAGCTTCGGCTGGAGCTTCTGTCCCCGAGCGCAGCAGCCGCACGAACCGAGACGCGCGGGGATTTTCTCCCCCCGCCGCCGGCCGCGCTGCCCGCCTCCCAACCGAGCGGCAAGTCTACCGCGGGCGCCCGACGCGGGAGGGAGCCTCGGCGAGGACACACGGCCCGGCCCCAGGCCAGCTCCGGGCCTCGGGGTCACCCCGCGGGCGCACGGCGTCCCTCCCCCCGCCACCGCGCCTGCCCGGGAAGCCCCGCGTCCCTCCAGCAGGGACCGTGGGAACCGTCGGAGGGGCAGGTCCAGGAGGGGCAGGTCCAGGAGGGCGCGGGAGCCCGAGACCCGCGCGCCCCCGCCCTACCCTGAAACCCACCCCGAGCGCCACGCGGTCGGACGACTCTTACCCGAAGTGTCCCACAGGCTCAACTCTATTCTTTGTGTGTCGATTTCAAAACTGGCCGTGTAATTCTCAAACACTGTAGGGACGTAATTCTAGACAAACAGAACAAGCAGAAGAGGAAGGAGGGTACAGGGAGGTTATGTTAAAATACGCGTCACTCATGCCACTCTCCGAAGATCGCTCCTTAATTCCCAGTGGAAAACTGAGCCGCGGCCTTGCGAGCCCCCCACCCGGCCGGCTCTCGGAGCCAGGCTGGCCGGGCCTCCCACCCCGGCCCCCACGGGCCCCAAGTTTGAGGCGCTCTCGGCTCCCGGGGCGGCCAGGCGTCCCGACCCCAGACGCTCCGAGCCAGCGCGCTTTCCCCTCCCGAGAGGCCGGAGCCGGAGGAAAGTGCACAAGGGGGGAAAGACGATTGTCAGAAAAGAGGGGCCCAAGGGAAGCTCGTCTCGAGCCGGGCCGGGGGTCCCAGGGCCGCTCCGGAGCCGGCCGGCCGCACTCCTCTCACCTCGGGGAAGCAGTCCTTGGCGAAGACGTGCAGCAGCGCGGTTTTCCCGCACTGACTGTCCCCCACCACCACGATCTTGCATTTCACGTTCTGATTAGGATCCATGATAGATTTACTGGATAATTTTTGGCTGGCTCTTCTCTCCTTCATTGATCTTGCCTTACAGTCTCTTGAAACAGGAATGTTCTCTTAAGAAGAAAAATATATAGATTTCTCTCTATAGAAAAAGCAGATATAAAAATAAATGGCAAGGCTGGCGGGCACCCCTGGAGCGCAGCGCGGGCGAGGAGGGGTCGAGAGGAGCCAGCTCGTTATTCCTTCCCAACAAGTTTTCTGCCTGACTCCACTGCGCGCCTCCCAAGTCCAATTCCGATCCGACTGCTTTGTTTCACGCTCTCTGCGCGGCTTTATACGCCCGGCCTTCCAATCCTCTCCTTTCTCAATGAGAGAAGGAAACTGATCCGCCTCCTCCCCTTTTATGGAGCCTGGGAGCGAGCGCAGCCGCGTTGCTCGCAAAAAATGCAGGCAGCGCGCCCTCTAGGGTGACGGTGCGGGACGCGTGTCAGGCGAAGGCTGCAGGGCAGTGTGAAGACCGAAAACGCGATTCGCTGCTGTACAGGATTGTGCTAGTCCAGGGGGGTCGCGGACGCCTGCGGGGCGTGCTCGGCAGTTCACACCACAATTCCTTGCGCGGGTTCTTCTGCAGAAGCCTCCGAAACATTTGTGAAAACAAAATGATTTCTTACTCCAATCAAAGCGTGTTTAGAAAGAAGCAAATCTTGCTGCAGAAAGGTAAAGTGGTTGTATTCAAAAGAAAAAAAAAAGTCTACCTTAGGCACTCACGCTAGGGGACAGTGGCGGAGGCTGTCGCAGACGCCATACTGGCTTGCCAGGGTCACAGTAACTGACTACATTTGGAGACCTATCAGTTTAGTCTTTCAGGAAGAGGAAGAAAAGGTTTGAGGAGGGGAATGGGTCGTGAGAATGGGAGGGAAGAGGAAAGTGAAGTGGACGATGCCTCTTAAAGGCCCCGGGACACTCACCGCTGCTGCACTAGGGAGTAAACGTACAGTGTGGGAAGGTCACACCTTCTGCCCCCACTGCAGTAGGGAGACTGAGAGGAAGGTTCTGTCCTTAAATTCCCGTAACAATGGCCTCTGTTCCTGGAATCAAAACACTCTTGTCTACTCAGAAGGCTGGAAAGCTCAGGCACAGCCCTTCCCCCGTCCACCACCTCCACATCCATTTCCCTGGTCTTCCAATTCTTCTACCCAGGAAGTCTTAGGAACAAAATAGCCCACACATTTATTCTATCGCCCTCTCTCACCCCCTCCTGTCTGTCCACAAGGAATATCATCTTCATCTCCAGTACCCCAAGTGGTAGGAGTTTTCTATTATTAAAGTTAAGACATTGACCCAAACCAACTTACAGATCGCCCGATAGAAACTACTTGACTTGTCTATAAGAAGCTGAGGAGAAAAGTTCAGTATGGAGCATGAAAAGGCATAATGAAGGGCAGTTAAAAGCCCTGATATGAATAGTAGGTGGAGAGGGCCATGAAGTTTGGGGGACTCGGGATGATGTTCTCTTCCTCTTATAGCAGAGAACACTGGGGCCTCCTGCTGAAGAAAAGACCTGCCTTGACTACATGTGTTGGTCAGTTGCACACAGGTGAAAAGCTGTTAATAGAGAAGGGCGTAGCCACCCTGCTGGGTTCCCAGAGGACCTCTTGCCAGTTTGCTCTGAAGAGCTTTGGTCTCCTCCTCACAAAAATGATACCTTTGCTGCCTGGGGAGGTAGACCCTGTGCAACCAGCTGTTCTTGCAAACCTACAAATTCTTTGGTATGCTGAAAACATCAAAATGTCCTGTAAGCAAGCAACCTAATTCAACCTAGCACCTAGATACATACTTGAGCAGGGAAATTTTAATATGATAATTTGTTTGTCTATCATTTCATGCAATGGGCATGATGGGTAGGGCAGGAGGTGACAAGAGATGTATTTGGTCCCAGAGCTTCAATAGTCTGGTTATTGGATGGATTATTTAACCTCTGTAAGCCTCAATTTAATCATTTTAAAAACTGAAATCATAATAGTATGAATTATAAAATGTGAATGAGGTTTGCAGAACAGTTTCTGACATGATAAAGAGTCTCCTGCTTGTTGTATTTGATTATAACACTTTTTAGCTCTTCCCTGGGCCCCTCAACCTGTCTTCAGGAGTCATGGCTTTATTTGTGGGCTTATTAAATGGAGCTGGGTCCATCGTACTTCCTCTCTTTAATGTAGGAAATTTTTGATTTCCAGAGAGATGGTGACCTTCTGTATTCTTAAACTGGTGTAGTTGATGTGGTTAAACCATCTTAACTAGCATTAATTAGTAGTTATTTTGAATTAACTGATCAATGAAGAAAACAACCATATAATCATTCAAAGGTAGATACTTTTGAAAGCAAAAGAGGGCACTAACAACAATCATGGCAAGATCGTAGACATCAAATGCAAAATAAGAAACACAATCACTTTACCAGTGAAAACTCTGAAATCAGAATGGATAACTATATTTGAAAATCAGGAATCTACTAGTCACTAAATCTCCAGGAATCTACTAGTCCCTGAGTAAAATTCAATAGATGTGTAATAGAGTAGAAAAATCACTTGCCTGAAGATATTGTCTGACTGGAAGGGGAGAATTATTTTCTTTGTTTTTTGAGTCTCTAGGGCTCAATGAGTGATGTATATTGAATATATTTTAGGATTCATTTAATATGTAGTCTAACAATTATTTATTAGGTACCTGCTGTGTACCAGAGTCTTTCTAGTGTACTATGGATACAGCAGTAAACATACCAGATCTTTGTTTTCTTTTTTTCTCCCCTCTTCTCTTCTTCTATTCTTTCCCTTTCTTTCTCTTCTCTCTTCCCTTCCCTTCCCTTCCTTTCTTTTATTTTCTTTTTTCCTGTGACAGAAAATATACTCTAGCCAAGAGACAATCAAAATATAAGGAAGCAAGTACATAAATAAGAATGAATGTGTAAACTCTATGATTAAAAAAAAATAGAATGGCATGTTAAGGCACAGTAGGATGGGACATGAACCTCCTGGCCCGACAGTAGTTTTGCACATAGATTTCTTTTTTTTAATGATGAGGACACACCAGCCATGAGAATGTCCAGTAAAAGGGTGCTGCAGGCGAGGACTAGAGAGGGAAAAGGTTACTTGGAAGGAAGGAAATGGCAAGTTTATGGAACAGAAGGAAAGCCAGATGCCTGAATGCAATGGAAGGCGGGAGCAGAAATGGGAGACAGAAGGAAGAGCTGGGCTGCATAACTGGTTCTGGAATCTGGATTGTATCCTCAGGGCAACAAGAAGTCAGTAAAAGTGGGGCTTGGCACAAGAGAGATGCGTGATTACATGAATGAATGAATGAATGAATGAACGCACAAATTGCTCCAGTTTTAAATCTGCATCGGTCACTCATTAGCTGCGCAACCTTGATGAAATTTTCCCCTCCAGTGAGAACATGGGATCCAAATATAGATCACATTCTGGAAAACACTAAAATTTTATACTGCGATAAAAAGTTTTCTTCTAAGAAACAGTCACTGGGAAAGATGTAAATCTCCAACTTGGGAATCATATATTACTTAATATCTTTCCTTTTGTTGTTCTTATTTGTTTGTCTTTATCTCTCATTACAGTTTCTCAGATTTACCACTAAGATGAAACAAAAAGAAAATAAATAACAAGTCTTTCTATGTGCTTTTCAAAATAGTGCATTGTCAGTTGCCCTCAGAGGTTTGGTTGGGCTTTATAAGTCTTTCCCTTGTGGGTAACCTCTTAATTATTAGAGGAAATCCTTATTCCATAGAAACTGCATTATCTCTGTCACAAAAGGGGCTGACTCGCAGCCTGGAGAAAGAAATGACTGAGAGCGTCTCCACCTAGCCATGGCAGAGGACGGATGAACTGCAATAGTTCATTCTTTCTTTAACCACAGGACAAGTCAGGAACTTAGGTTTTAGACCAGGTTGAACCAGCGCTGTCTGACCTTGAGCAAAGATGGACTGAATTTGTTTCTTTAGTTTCATCCTTATGTGACAATAATATCTGTATAATAAGGCTGCTTAGAAAACCATGTGCCCTGTACTTCCCAACATTCTTCTTTAGAAATGCATTACAGCCACCTCCCTTTTCAAGTGTAGTATATTCACAAAGACTTGGACTTACAGTAGAATATCATGAGGCGTAATCCTAATTGTTTATTCATGGTTTCCTGCCTCTCTTCACATGTCAGCAGAAGCCTTTGAAAAAGCAAGTACACAGCAAGGAGAAAGCACAGGTCACTTCTAAACATTATCAGCAGAGTAAAGCGAAAACTGGCATTAAAAACAAGAAAACGTGAAGAAGATGCCTTCACAGGCATTATGTCAAAATAGGAATATGAGTCATGGGCCATTCTTTCTGATGATTTAATAAGATGATAAATATTAAATAGTTTTAAGAGCAGAGCTGAAGAGTAAGGGAAAGAGTACAAACTTCTCCGCATGGAAATGTTGTAATTTTATATTTGTCTCTTTGGTAAGTGGCCAAGAGGAGGTGATCCATCACTGGCCTCATGTGATATCAGTATATTTGTTCATATTTTGGGGTTTTTTTCTGAAAAAGACAAATTGGAAAAATAAGGTTCAAAAATGGTGTAGCAAATGGAGCTTGTCACTTGGGAAGACTTTGTTTCCTTGGGAGGGAAACTTTCTTTTTATGTTCTCTTGATTTTTCCCTGTTTGTCCTGTCAAGGGTACATTGTTATGTAGGTTGTTTGGTAGGAATACTGCAGTCTGGGATGAAGTATTTGGTTTTATTTTTCCTCATAATGCTGACTGCTAATATGATTTTCTGCTGCTGTGTGGATGTGGCCTCATCCTTCAGCCAACAGGAAACGACACAGCTGTATGAATGCTGCATAAGTCATCGCCCAATTGACCATCCTTTTCTCAATTTATAAAAAATTTGAGGAAGAATTTGTTATACTGTTTATAGACCCCAAACACACAATTTAGGTTCGGTGTATTTATTATAGGTCACACACAGTCCTTTCCAATTGTCTCACCTAAATTCCAGGGTCTTCAATTCTTGATGTATTTCCTTTAAAATTTTAAAAATTTCATTAGTACATGTTTACGATTCATGCAGTTTGCAGTCAACTTGGGAGTGGTCAAATGTACATATAACAGCTTGTTCTGCTTTTTATTTTTAATTCACTTCTCTTTTCCTCCCCTGCTTCTCTTCCTCCAGCTCTCTAATCTCCCCCCCCCTTTTTTTTTACATTTTTTAGTATTATTTGTCTTAGCTCGTGTTATTGCATATAATGTTTACATTTATTGATGTTATTGGACTCCTGTACATAGCTTATCTTTATTCCTCTCATTTTCCTTTCCTCTTCCCTGGATCCCTTTCCGTGTTGCTTGGACCACTTCCTTATTGCAAGAGATTCATCCCCTTGTCCCTTTTTATCCATCCTTTATCATTTCCTTTGTGCTTTGCCTCTCTCCAATGAGAGAAACTACACAACATTTAAAGCTTGTGTGTCTGGTTTATTTCACTCAACATTACATTTTCCAGGTGTGCCCATTCTCCTATAAATATCTCAAATGTGTTTTTGATGTCATTTCTTTATACTTCATTATTGCCCAGGAAAAGAAAACAGATAATGGCTTAATGCAAAATTATCAAACTGACTGATTACTTAATATATTAAGTATCCAATTATACTAGGTACCAATTAGTTAATGTAAACAGTACTTGAGTCCTTTCCTGCAAAAACTTTTACAAAAGGAATTCTTTACAGAGCATTCTCCTTAAAAAGCATTCAATTTTTCCAGAGATACACTTTTTTCAGTGTGTTAAGAAGAGTGCAAGGAAAACAAAGATTAGTAGGGAACACAAATCAGAACACTTCTCAGAGACTGCCTCAGCTTCAAGGCCAGTGTGGTGAGACGCACCAAGTTAAATGAATTATTTATGGTATCTGCATTTGATATTTTAATCAAAAACTTAAAAGAAAGGAATCGGAGATGTTCCACTAAGTTTCTGGGATAATTCTTTTTGGAAATTCTTGTCTCTTATGCTGAAATATTCAACCCTAGGATATGTAAAAACTTAGACCAATTCATACTTGTTTAATAAAAAAAGTAGTTCTTGTTAGATCAAACTTAAAAACACCCAGCAACCACCATTTTACTCAAACTCAAAACTTTGTTTTGAGGACATAAAAGACAAGTGACTAAGATAACTTGAAAAGACTCATTAGTTTAGGCAAAGGCAGAGGCAGAGAACCAAGTATTTAATGTCTCACTAGTGCTTTTTGACCCAGAATTTGAGAACCCACGCTCTACACCATTTGGATGGTAGGGAATATTTTCTTTTGATACATTATCACAGGCAAGCTGAGGTTAAATACTTTACAATTCTTTTCTCTGCTTCTGCCTTTGCCAAAAAGAATCTTGCCTTCTGTAAACATCTTCCAGTTGTCTGTGCCCTTTTCAACCACAGATTTGAATCTCTCTAAGAAATTGTCTTTCTCAGTACTAGCTTCAATACTACTCATTCACTGAGCACTGCAGAATATGATTATTAATTGGCTGCCAGTGCTTTGACTGGTTATTTAAATCAAGGAAAAATGACTCATCAAAATCTGGTATCAGCCCTTATAGAAGATTGTTCTGTGGGTCACATCATTGTTCCCAACCCCTGGCAGGCTGGCTGTAGGTTAAATCAATTTGTAAATATTATGATACAATGCCTAATAACTGCTAAGGCATGTAAAGTATGTGGGGAACAAAGCTGTCCTCGACTTTAAAAACAAAGGGAGGTCCTATTACATCAATAATATAATTCATCTTAATTCTAACTCAGAGCAAAAAGCTACCATCAGCACATATACACAGCCATTGATCTTAATAAATATTTACTGAGGATTTATGCCAGTACATGTTGTTCTCCTGCATGTCACCTCCAAAAATGCACCATTTCTTCTACATTGTCACAGACACACCACCGAATCAATCAAATGAGTGCTCTCAGGAGCATCCCACACCATCAAGTCCTACATATACAAGTCCAAGTCAGTATTGGATGAGGTCACTAATGGCTTTTAACACACTAGAACAATGACACCTGAAGTAGTTCATATACAATTAAAAGAGACATTTCAAACTAAGCTTTGTGCTTCATTAGAAATGGTAGCATGATGAGGAGAGAAAAGCACAGGAAAATGTGAATGTGTTTATTTCTATTAAAACATAAGAATAAGAAAGAAAACATATTCGCATAGTTGAGACAGGCTTATTAACATCAAATCACCTAATTTTATTTCATTTGTACAAAAACCCAAGTATGTGTGTGTGTATATGTATATGTATATATATGTATATGTATGTATATATACATATATGTATACATATACACACACACACACACACACACATATATATATATATATGTATATATATGTTGGTTTTATTTTCCCTAGGACTGCTCAGTTTGTATTTTAAAAGCCCTGTTGAATTCTACCTGGACCACAATTCTCCATCATTCTTTTTCCAAGTTTTTTCCTGAAAACATCTCTCTCTTTTCTTGAGGCTTCTTCACATTACATGTTTGCAGACAATTAACATGGAAGGCCTGGAAAGCCAGGTAAAGATGCTTTGGAAATAAAAAGACTCAGAAATTTGCAATTCTGTGGAGCTTACCTACCTGAGGCAGCCTATTCAAGTACCAGACTTCCTGAGTTTTCCCAGACTGATACTGAAGAATTTCTCATAGGACTCTTTAACATTCTCAGATAAAGAAATGGAGACTCTGCCAACTGTGGTTACATTTCTGCAAGTCTCTTTCTGTAATAGCCCAGAATATCTCAGGCATAGAACAAGACATTTGGCTTGATCCAAAGTCTTCTGCAAGGCAAATTATTCAGACAGTTTCAGGCACTGGTATCCATGGTCTCCAAAGAAAGCTCCCCAAAGGTTTTCACTAGTGTGAGGACAATTGGTTTACGTCAAAAAACACATTGATCATTAGACTGCAAATCTCTGAAACATAAGTAAAATCTAGGTAGACTAACTGTATACAGTGACTACAGATAATGAGATTAAAATTTGAAAAGTAAAATTTTGTGAATGTCTGAAATAGATAAATCATTCTTAAATTTCAAAGAGAGAGGAGTGTTATTTTACTATGTTTAAACTACACAGAAATGAATGTTTGCATTTTTATTACAGAATAGATATGGGTTAAGTTTAATGATGTATTTTACACTGCATTTCCCTCTCTGATCTTAAAAACACTCTAGAGAGGTTGCAGTAGGAAGCTGGAACTAGTTATCTTGCAAAAAATTATTTCTCAGCTATGAGACAGCTCTAGCAAGTTAGGGGTTGAGTGAAACACGGTTACTCACCCTTCCTTTCTAATCTAAACCTGGTTTGAATGAAGATCAAAGGAAGCTTTAAAAGGGCTGGAGATCCTCAAAAGTCAGTGTTTAGACGGAATGCCATGAGAGTAGACTCATGTTTGTTTTGAAAACAGTGAATGATTGTAGTTGAAGAAAAGGTTCACATGTATAGTGACTTCACATGAAATTGAGAATAAAGATATTTTGATTTTAGTTTCAGGTCATTATAAACTAGCTGTGTGCTCTCAGACAAATATTTAACCTCTCTGGGAGTCTAGTTCTCCTTCTGTGTAATTACAGTGCTGAACTGATGACCTCTGAAATCTTACAAGGCTCTAATTGCCATGACCTAGGACTCAGAGTGTTTTCAGATCAAAAGGGAGAATTTCTCCTTCTCCTGCCTGCTTTGCAGCAACCCACAGCATTAAGGATCTGAAAAGTTTGATTTTGAACTCTTACCTCACCTTTTCAGGCCTTGGACACTCTTTTCCAGTTCCATATTTGGCTTTATTAACTCAGCTGATGTGGCATGTTGAGATCACTGGCCAATAAAGCATGAGATTTCCATTTCATCTAAATCATTATCATTTAAAAAGCACTGAGAAAAATCCACTGGAGTCTTATTCAGAAGACTCATAGTTTCCAATATGATCAAGTAAACAGGTTTCTTATGTGTGTGCACACAAAATATATCCTATTGTACATGCCAGATCTATCTTATTGAAGTGTAATTACATGTCATAAATAGGACAAATCTTGACTGAATTTTAATAATCATGAATGCTCATGTCATCAAGATCCTAACTAAGCCAAAAACTGCATTTGATTTCCTATTGTTCCTCTCCAATCTTTCTTTCACTAGAAACAATTACTATTTTAATGTTTTCTTTAGGGATAAGGTTTTTTTTTTTCCTTCATTATTGAATTAAACCCAGAGCTTTCCCATTGAATTACCCTTCCAGTTCTTTATATTTTTGTCTTGAGGTAGGGTCTTGCTAAGTTGCTAAACTGCCTTGGTTGGCTCTGAGCATCTCACAGTGGCAGCATTGCTGGCATGGGACACCACGCCCAGCTTAATTTTGCTTATTCCTAAATGTTACATATTGTATAATATCAACACAATGTTAGATTTATCCATGTGATTACATATATTTGTAGTTTGATCCTTTTTATTGTGAGTAATATCTCATTGTACGTCATACTACAGTTTGCTTATCTGAGCTTCTGTTGAAGGATGTTTGGATTAATTCCAATTTTTATAACTGTAAATACAGTTGCTGTGAATATTTCTGTGTGTGTGTCTTTGTAGATGTTTTTTCACTTTGACTAGTGAATATCTAGAAGCACTAGGCCAAAGTGGAGGTATATGCTTGACTTAAGAGGTGACTAAACAGTTTTCCAAGGTGTTTATACTATGTTACTGCCCACCAGCAATGTTTGGATAGGCCCGTTACTCTGAATCCTCTCCGGGATTTGGTCATATTAAATTTAGTTTTCTAATGAGTACATAGTGGGTATCTCAGTATAGTTTCAATTTCTATTTCTCTAAAGCATTTACTATATTTTAATGTTTTTAAAATATTTTTATAAGTATCAAGCTTTCCAAACCAAACTTTTTTTCCCATTTTTATTAGATTTAGTTATCTTCTTATTGATCTGTAGGAGTTTCACAAAAACTATTCTGGATCCAAGACATTATTCAGGTAAATGAATTGTGACTATTTTATCCCAGACTGTGGCCTGAATTATTTTGAACATATTTAGAAATTTTTATTAATAAATGTGTGATACATAATGATCACATTCATCGTGGGGAATTAGCACATACACATAACATCTTTATAACATCTAACTTCATCTTTACTCCCTCTCTTTCCCACCTCTTTCTCCTCTTCCTTCCTCTCAGACAACCTTCCCATCTCCACGGAGTATATTTCCCTATTTGCTATAGTCTCTTTTATTTTTCTCCTTAAGTAAGTTATATTTTCTATTTCTCATATTAGAGGAACTATGCAATATATAGCCTTTTGGGTCTGGTTTATTTCACTTAACAATATACTCTCAAGATCCGCACATTTTTATCTACAAATGATTGAAACATGTTCTTTAGAATTGAGAATTATCATATTGCATATAGTATATATATATATATTTTTTTTCTTTATCCATTCATCTTCTGATGGATTCATAGGCCACTTCCATAGCCAGTTTTTGGCTACTTTAAGTAGTGCTGCCATAGATTTGACTATACATGTGTCAGTGTATTTTAATGGTGCTAATTCCTTCTGGAAGATTAGAAGAGGTATAACTTATCCAATGGAATTTTTAATTTATATTTTTAACAAATCTCCATACTCTTTTCCTCAGTGGTTGTATGAGTTTACATCTTCAAAACAGGGTCCATTTTCTCCACAAACTTACCAGGATCTGTTGGTTTTTGATTCCCTGATAAAATCCATTTTAATGGAGTAGAGAAGAATCTCAATGTTGTTCGATTTGCTCATCTCTAATGGCCAAGAGGTTGAACTTTTTTCTATGTACTTAGTGACCATTTGTACTTCCTCTTTTGAGCAGTGTCTAGTCTTTTCAATTGCTCAGTTTTTTGTTGGTTTATCATTTTTGGGATCTAATATTTGAGTTATTTATAAATTCTGGATATTAATCTCTGTTGGAGGAATAGGTGGCAAAATATGCTTCCCATTCTGCAAGTAGCATCCTCACTCTGTCGGTTGTTCTCATTGCTGAGCAGAAGGCTCTTAATTTGCTTTAACTCCTTTGATGATTCTCGGTATTATTATGGCTTGTGCAATTAGGTTTCTATTCAGAAAGTTCTCGATTTCAGAAGTTTTATCAATTTTTTTATCCATCAAATTCAGTGTTTCTGCTTATATATTTAGGTCCCTTGTCCATTTTTATTTGGTTTTTGATACAAGATGAGAGATACAGATCTAAATTCCTTCTTCTACACATGGATAACCAGTTTTCCCGGCATCATTTCTTCAAAAGTTTACCATTTCTCCAACACGAGTTATTGGCTTCTTTTCAAAATTCTGAGCTGAAGTCGGTTAGGGTTGTTTCTGCATTCTCTCTACTATCCCGTTGCTCAATATGTCTGTTGGAATTCCAGTACCATACTGTCTTTAATACTCTAGCCTGGTGGCATAACTTGAAGTTTGGTACTGTAATGCCTCTGCTTATGAACTGTTGTTACTGTTTAGAATTACTTTGGCTAGTCTGGACCTCTTCTAATTTTTTTTTTTTTTTTTTTTTTTTTTTTTTTTTTTTTTTTTTTTTTTTTTTTTTTTTTTTTTTTTTTTTTTTTTTTTTTTTTTTTTTTTTGAGTCAGGGTCTCGCTTTGTAGTTCAGGCTGGCTCTGAGCTCAGCCTCAAACTCACATCACAGCAATCCTCCTGCCTCTGCCTCCCAAGTGCTGGGATTACAGGCATGAGCCACCACTTCCGGCACTGTGGTATGTGGTACTGGTTGCTATTGGGTGTGAGTTTCCACACCCAGTATTGTATGTGGTTACTGAGGGATTGAACCTGGGCCCTTGCACTTGTGAGGCAGGAGCCGGAACCACTGAGCCAAATCCTTGGCCCAGACCTCTTCTAATTTTTATCTAAATTTTAATATTGTATTTCCCAGATCTGTGAATAATGCTGATGGGATTTTGACTGGAATTGCATTAATCCCATATATAATTTTGGTAATATAACCCATTTGACTATATTGATTCTGCCTACCCAAGATCAAGAGATATTTCATATTCTTTCTCTTTCTCTGTCTGTCTCTCTCTGTCTCTTCCTTTCTCTGTCTCTGTCTCTCTCTCTCTCTCTTTCTCTCTCTCTCTCTCCCCTCTCTCTCTCTCACTGTCTCTCACTGTCTTTCTCTGGAAATAGGATCTCACTGTGTAGTTCAAACTAGCTAGCCTTGAGTTCACTACATAATCCAGACCAACTTCAAACTAATACTGCTCCTCATACCTCAGCCTCTGAGTGCTGTGATTGCCGGTGTATGTAATGATACCTAGATCCATTTCTATTGTCCACTTCATTCTATTTTTTGAGAATGCCATAGTACTCATCTGTAGAACTCTTTTACATCCTCAGTTAGGTTTTTAATTTTTGGAGCAATTATTAATGATATTTCATTCCTAATTTATTTTTCTTGGTGGGCAAGAACAATGCTAATTTTGTGTCCTGCTACTTTGCTGAATTTATTAGTTCTATGCTTTTGCTGGTAGAGGTTTTTAACTCTAAATAAAGGACAATGTCATTTGCAGTGAGGATTGTTTAATTCTTCCTTTATTATCTGAATTCATTTTACTCATGTATCTTGCCTAATTGCTCTGGCTAAATTTTTGACTACCATATTGAGCAAGAATAGTGTGAGTAGACAGCCTTTTCTTATTCCTAACTGTACAGGGAAATAATGTTGCCAGTGACTTTGTCATAAATAATTTTTATCAATTTAAAGTAAGACCTCTCTACAAATATTCTCATTAGGGTTTTATTTTACCACAAGTTGATGTTGAATTTTGTCAGAGTTTTTCAGCATCTATTGAGATAACATTATGGTTTAGATCCAGACATCCTTTACGAGTTCCACGTGTTCAGAGATGGAGTTTTTGGACAGTGATTGGATTGTCAGGCCTCTATAGCTGACTTGCTCTGCAGAGGTGGGGTCAGATTGATTGGAAGGAACAGTTCACTGGAAGTGTGACCTGGAAAGTTACATGTCTCTTCCCATCTCCCTCTGCTTTCCTGATCTTCATGATACGAGCACAGTCAGCCACTTCCACCATGCCATTTCTGTCTTGAAGCCAGCCAGCCATGGACTAAGAACATGAGCCAAAATTAACCTCTCCTTCCTGGGGCTGTGGGTGTCTGCTTTGTGTCCCAGAAACAAAAGAAGTGACTAAGGCTAATGATGATGTGGTTTTTATCTATACTTCTTTTTACAAGCTGTATTACATTTATAGATCTATGTATGTTGAATCATCCTTGCATCCTTGGGATGAAGCAAACTTGCTCATGATCTACAATTTTTGAAATGATTTTTGCATTTTGTCTGTAATATCTTTTTGAAGATTTTTGTATCTGAGCCCATTATAAACATTGGCTTATAGTGTTTTTTTCTTTTTTTTTTTTTTCCTTTTTGTCGATTCCTTTTCTGTTTGCTAGCTGCAAGGAACAGTTTGATAGTGTTAGTTCCCTTTTGGTCTATTGTAAAAATATGAGAAGTATTGAGGTGAGTTCTTCCCTGAAGTTCTGGTAAAATTCAATGATAAATCCACTGGGTCCTTGGCTTTTCTCAAATGACACAGTATTTTTTACTGCAAAGAATAGTTTGATAGTGTTAGTTCCTTTTTGATCTACTGTAAAAAGATTGACTAGTTCTTCCCTGAAGTTCTGATAAAATTAAAAATATTTTTTACTGCCTCATTTAATTGCTCAGAATTTGTCTGATCAGGGATTATTGAATCCTTTTTGCTCAGTTGTGTATTTCATATGTCTTAGAAATTTTTCCATTTCTTTTAGATTCTCCAGCTTATTGAAAAGTAAGAGTTCAAAGTAATTCTTTGAATCTGGATTTTGTCAATGTTCATTATGATTTCATTTTTTAAATTTTTAATTGGTTTAATATGAGTGAATCTTTTCCTTTTGTTGTTTGAGTCAAACATTATCAGTCTTACTTATCCTTTGAAAAACTTGAACTATTAATCCTTTGCATTTTTATTCTTCATTTTATTAAGTTATGCTCTGATATTTATCATTTCTTTTTATTTACAATATTTGGATTTGAATTGTTCTTGTTTTTCTAGAACCTTAAGGTGATTAGATTATTTACTTGGACCTCTTATTTTTCTAATGTAGATACTCACAGCTATAAACTTCACTAGTAGAACTACTTTCACTGTGTCCCATAGGACATTTCTGGTATATTATCTGCCTTTAGTTTTATTCTAGAATCTTCATATTTTCTTTCTTGATTGCTTTCTGTGACCTGCTAATCATCAAAGAGATATTATTTAACTTTCATATATTTCCATAATTTCTGTGGTTTCTTTGCTGTTAATCTCTAGTTTCCTCTGCAATGATTTGATAGTATGCTGGAGATTATTTCAGTTACTTTGTATTTATTTAAGCATACTTAATGATCTGAGATGTGCTTTATTTGAAGAAAGTTCCATGTGCTGCTGAGAAAAAAATCCCATTATTGCTGGTGAAACACAGTGGATATCTCTTAAATTCACTATTCAGTTGTTTGGTACAACTTTAATATTTATTTGTCAATTTGTGGGGGAGGCCTTGTTCAGCTGTGTACTTGTGAGAGGAGAGTAATAATGTTGCTCTACTATGACTGTTGATATTTATCTGACCTTTTATATCCACTACTATTCCATCTACAAAATTTGATGTGCCCTTAGTTGGTGCATACAAATATACAATTCTATGTGACTTTGTTGAATTCATCCCTTTCTACCATATAGTGACTTTTTTTTTTTTAATCTCTTCTGATCAGTTTTGTCTTAAAGTCCCCTTTGCCTGAAAATAGAATAGTTACTCCTGCTTGCTTTCAGGCTCTTGTTGCATGGAGTACCATTTTTATCTTTTCATTTTCAGTCTGTGTACTTCCTTGTGAATGAGGTTTGTCTCTTATAGGAAAGATATAGCTAAGTTTTGTTTTTTGATACAGTTTGCCAGTCACTGTCTTTCGACTGGGGAATTATGAATATTTACACTGAGAGTCATTACTGAAAAGTATTGACTAATTCCTTATTTTCCACTGTTGATTCATTTATTTTCCTCTCCTTTAATTATCCTGCCAAGTAAGTGCATTTTTTTCTTTTTCTTTTGGGTTCTCTACTAATGCTGAGATGTCCTACTTTCTCTGTCTAAAATTCCCTTAAGTATTTTCTGCAGTGCTGATTTGGTGGCCATGAATTTCTTTGGGTGTTTTTTGCCATAGAAAGTCTTATTTTTCCATCTTTTTTTTTTTTTTTTTTTTTTTGAGACAAGGTCTTGCTTTTGTAGTTCAGGATGGCTCTGAGCTCAGCTTTGAACTCACAGCAATCCTCTTGCCTCTGCCTCCCAAGTGCTGGGATTATAGGTGTGAGCCACCACACTTGGCACTGTGGTGTGTGGTTACAAGGGTGGGGGGATCTAATTTGGGACCTTGCACTTGCAAGGCAAGCTCTGGAACCACTGAGATAAATCCCTGGCCCTCTCCATCAATTTTGAAATATAATTTTGCAGGGTATAATAACCTGGATTTGAAATTCTTTCTTTTCTCTCTCTCAGGATTTCAACAACTTCACTCCAGGCTCTCCTGGTCTTTAACGTGTGTGCTGAGAAATTTATTATTACCCTGATATGTTTGCTTTTATAAATTGATTTTTTTTCTTTAATAGCTTTTAGTATTCTCTCTTTGTGCTGAATTTCTGAAATTTTGATAATGATGTATTGAAAATTTCTTTTCTGGACATAGATACCTAGGGATTTAAATGCTTTATTTAACTTGAAATTAAGTTCTTTCCCTAGATTTGGAAGCAAACAAACAAGAATTTCTAGTAGGTTTTTGGGAATAAATATTTTATACCTTCTGTGTCATCTTCTAATATGTCCTTAACTCCTACAGTTCTTAGATCTTTTTCTGAGCCATTTAGCAGTTGTTCAATGCAGTTTCCATGGTGTCCTATTGTTTTGGGGATATCAGTGAGTACATGATTAGTCCTAGCACTCTCCTCGCACAGGCCATACTTTCAATAAAAAATTTAATATTCTGAATTTCTACTTGATTTAATTTCCTAATCTCTAATTGTTTATGAAATGATAATTCTTATCTCATCAGCCTGTGCTTGCATTTTAAACCTGTTGAATATTTTATTAATTGCATCACTTTCTGTTTATTGTAACTTCATTTCACTGAACGTCTTTTGGTTTATTTGTTTCTTCTACAACCTTTCAGACTTTTTTTTTAGACAAGGTCTGTGGTTCAGGCTGATTCTGAACTCAGCTTTGAACTCATAGCAATCCTGCCTCTGCCTCATAAGTGCTGGGATTACAGGGTGAGCCACCACACCCAGTACTGTGGCATGTGGTACTGATTGCTGGAGGGTGTCAGTCCCATGCCTGGCATTGTATGTGGTGACCAGGGATCAAACCCAGGCCCTTGAGCTTGCAAGGCAGGCTCCAGAACTACTGAGCTAAATCCCCGGCCTGCTTTCAGACATTTTAAACATTTGCTTTCATTTACATTTGCTTTTGAGTTTTTTTTTTTAATTATCTTTATTGGTACATTAAATATAGACATCATGATTGCTTTTGAGTTTTTTGTCTATGACTTTCCCTATTTTGGTACCCATGAAATCAGTTTGAGGCAATTACAAGTATGGAGCTATTTCATCACCTTGTTTATCGAACTTCTCCAGTTTTTGTCCTGAAGTTTAAGGATCAGTTAGGGTAAAAGAAAAAATCCATTCCTACTGTGAGATATCTTTAGCTAGTGTATGTTTCCCTGTGCTTTACTCTTGGCCTTGCTTATGTTTGGTGTTAGTACACCTGTTCAGCCTGCTCAGTGTGATAAGATCAGTCCTGCTTGTAGTGTTGATGAGAAGAATTACTTCCAGTTATATTAGCATCTACAGAGCCAGCCATGTACCACATACAATTTAAAATTTATTTTTAACAGTATCACTCTTTCAATAGCCCAGAAGTGCTGTGATATAGTACTGCTGACAAATAGTTTGAAATGTAGAGGATGAAAGCAAGAAAGAAAAAAAAAAAGAAGTAAAGCAAGGGAATAGTTCAGAAAGAAAAGTAGATAATAGCAAAGGAAGGAAAGAAAAAGATGGGTATTTATTGATGTTTTTTGTAACTGGAGTTGAGGGCTGGAGAAGAGGAAGTTCAGGAAGTGGTTTTCAGGGTCAAGGAAAAGGAGGAGGAAAGATAATCAGAGACTGTGGAAAACTATGTCAGAGCAAATAAATAATCTGATCCATGTTTGTGTTTAAATCCCTTACACACATTTTTCCAAGAGTTAATATGACAGTTCCTTGAAAGACACTATTTAAAATAAAACAGTAATTCATCCTTATTCTCCTATTTTCATATACAATCACCTCCCATATATACATATTTATATAAAATTAGAAGAGAAAAGGAAAGAGGAAAGAAAGAGAGAGAACGTAGCCACATAGACACAGAGCACAAGAGTAAACAGTTCTCTCAGCCTGCATGCACTGCACTCGGAATCTGACCCATGTGCTCTTTGTCCTTCGTTCACAAATGGAGAAACTCTGACTTGCAGCATTTGGGTGTGAGGTTGAGCTCTAGGCCTCTTGCACTGTGTCTAGGGGGTTGGTGGGTCTAATGGTGCTTGAGCTGATTCTCTTCCTACAGTTTTCCCTTTGCCAGACAATGACTGTAGGGGCTTGAGGCCTAGATGGACCATTGAGCCCACTTCTCTTTCCCTCTGCAGGCATCATGCTGATTGATTTAATTGCACTCCTGTGGACCTGGCTAGCTGGAAGCTTTTGCATTTGTCTTAGGATCAGACACCTTCAGTTGTGATGGAGAGCAGGAAGTCACAGTGTGGCCGGTCAAGTATTCATTGTTTCTCTGATCTCTGCATGTGTTGTCAGTCTCTGTCCTCTCCCTCTGTGATAATCCCAGCAGCTGCTCACTTGCGCTCTTTCTGTACCTTTCTGGGTGAGTGCGCCACACAAACCTCCTCTGGTTAGGCTGCTCGACTATGGTTTTCTGTGTGAAACTCTGTGCGCCTCACGAAGAGTCACTCTCCAGTCCAGGGTATCAGAGATGCACAAAGCTTGCTGATAGTGCAATGGTTGCTATGTGGGCACCGAGTCCTGCAGTGTAGGAAGGTGGGCAGTGGACTGGATATCCCACAGGCACAGAGCTTCCTAGAGTTTGGGGGCATGGCTTCTCCCCTTGGGTCCTTTCCCAAAACTATGTGTACTAGACACAGGGTACAAAGAGAGCCAGGATCAGAGGCCGCCTGGCTTCTTTTTCTAAATGCTCCTAAGCTGAAATTCTTCTGGGGGTTTCTCTCCCAAGTTGCCTTCCTGTATTCAGGACTCCGTTCACTCCATGGGCCTGAACTTCCCAGTGTGTGTGCGTCTCCTGAGAATCTTGTAAGCACTGGCCGCCATCATGGTTTATTCCTTGTTTTTTTAAATTTTGACAACTCCTGTTTGTCCAATTTTCCTTTTATAATCAGTGCTCTTTGTATTCTGTCTGTAAATATTTGACCACCATGAGTTCACAAAAAAAACCTCTCCAGTTGTTTACTTTATGGGTTTAGTGAATGTTTTGTGCTGGATTTATATATTCTGTCATTCATTTTTATATATTACATGAAAATAGTGCACCTTCCCTTTTTTCCTGATACAAATGTCCAGTTTATACAGTAGCATTTGTATTAAACATCACTCTATCAATAAATTTGGTTAACATCCTGGTAATACAAATTTTTGGATCATAAATGATACAACTATTTGTATGCTTTCTAAATTGAACTGTTTGTCTATTACCTCACTTCTCATGAATTCCATACTGTCTTATTTCCTATATTATCTATACATAGTCTTGAAAAAATTCAACTTTATTGCTTTGTAAAATTGTTTTAGCTTACTGAGACCTTTACATTTCCATAGAGATTTTTATAAGTTTCAAAAAAAATCTGCTTGCTATATGATTCAATGAATCACACTGTAACCACAGGAAAATTTGTATCATTTGTATCCATGAGTATGATTTACTCTCTCCATTTTACTTAATTCTTTCATTTGATTGGCAATATTTTGTAGTGTAAAGTATATGTCTTGCATGCATGTTATGTTTTGCATTTTGCTTTTCAATAACTCATTGGTAGTACATCAAAAGACAGTTGATATTTGAATTTGATATTGAATCCATAAGCCTTCCTCAAATCACACAATCACTTTTTAAGTCTAATTGATCTAGTAGGTTTTTGGTTTTTGTTTTTCTTTCCCCAGGTTCCTTAGGATTTTTTTCATATACAGACTTAAGTGAAACTAAAAGTTTTCATTATTTTCTTCCAAGCTTTTTTGTGTGTTTGATAGTTAAAACAATACAATTTTTAACAGAATTGGCCAAAAGAAACATATTTAATTCATTTCATCCTTTAGTACAAAAGTGCTACTGGTTATTCACAGGTTTCCCTTATATTGAAGAAATTTTCTTCTATTGCTCATTTGCTAATAATTTCTTCAGTTTTGTTATATCTGTTGAAATATGCATGTGATTTTTCTCCTTTATTCTACCCTTATAGTGATTTTCATCAGTTGTATTTGAATGTGACAAATACCGAATTCCTAAGAGAAGCACTATTTGGTATTGATTTATTTTATCATTACATTGTAGTTTCTAATAGTTTGTTAAACATTTTTTTCTTATGCCAGGGTAAAGTCTTCATATTCTTTATAGTAGGGTTATGTAGACTCTAAAAATTCATCAGAATACATTCCTATGCCCTTTTTCTGTAAAATGTGTAACATTATTTTACTTTTTCTTAAATGTGTCATAGTATTCTCTATCAAAGACATTTGGGTCAGAAGTTTTCTTTGTAATCTATTTTTAATTGGAGGTTCAGTTTTAAAAACTATAGACACAATTATATAGACTGTTCATTTTTTATCACTTTTGGAAACTACATTTTTAAATATATTTGTCTTTTTATCTATGTTGTAGAAATTAAAACAAATCTATGTATAATATTTTCTTTTGTTTTTCTAATATGTATAGGATGTGCAATGATGACCTCCTTTTAATTCTTGACTTTGTTTTCTTGTGATTTCTCTCTTTTTTATGATCAAGCTTGCTGAAGCTTTGTCAGCTTTATAAATCTGTGAGAGTCAAATTTTGATTAGTTGATTTTTTAAATAATTTAAGACATGTTTGATCTCTGCCCTCATCTCATTTTAGTTCTTATGCTACATTAAGCTTAATTTGCATTTCTTTTTCTCTATAACTTTTTAAAGGAAAGATATTGTTTGTAATGTAAGCATTTACTGTTATACATTTACTGTTTCAGATTCATCTTATAAATTTTAATATATTTGTTATTTTAGGTCAAATATTTTCTAGTTTCTTTTTTGATTTCCTCTTTGATCAATGTGTCATTTATAAATATATTTCTCACTTGATAAATATGTGAGAAAGTTATTTATATCATTTTGTTACTAATTTCTAATTTAATAAAATATTCTGTGATTTCAGTCTATTGAAGTTTATTAATAATTTTGAATTTATTTCCTTTGTTGTAACATTTCAAGTGTGTTTGGAAGGAATGTGTGTTCTCCATCAGTTTGTTTTCATCCTCTGTTGTGAAGTCTATTAAGTAACTTGTTGCCAATGTTAACACTGACTTGAAATCTTCTGATTGTATTAGTTGCCAAGAGTAGATTACTGAAGTCTCTAAATTTGATTATAAATGTGTCTATCTTTCTATTGAATTTTATTAATTTTTGTTTCATGCACTTTGAAGCTCTGTTCTTTTCATTTTCTGTAGAATTTATTAGAGATTATTGTATTAAGAAAACAAAAGCAGATCATCTTACTTGTCAAGAACTTGTTAAATAAAAGTGTTGGTGCGTGCCATGTGAGAAGATAACTAAACTCACTCTGAAAAGCTAATTGATCATGAAACACCTCTTAGTGACTTTGTACCTTGCTTCATAGACCCAAGAAACCTGTTGTTCTCAAAGACAGTGATATTGTGCATTTTCTACTCTTTAGGGAAATACTGGAAAATCAACCAGTTTCTCTGTTCTAAGTATCTATCAATGATATTAGTTTGGAAAAATGTTTTTATTTTTAGTCCAAACATCTGTGAGGTCCCATAGAACAATGAGATAATTCAAGGTGATTAATGAATTTTAATAAAGATTAGTAGAGTTGATGTTCAATAGGACTTTGACTCAGCCTGTTTTAGTCAGTAACATGGAATTAACCAGGTATCAGTTACGAATCTCTGAAATATACACCAATGCCAGGTGATAGTGGTAACATACTCTTTCCTATCACTCCCTGATTTAAGACAGAAGACATTAAAAATGATTGCCAGCTATAAAATAAACTTTACTCCACGGTCTCTGCTCCCTAAAGAAGAATCTTGTTTGTTTATGACAAATTTCATTAAATCATATACACATTAGTTAATGAAAATGTAAATAAGATGGAAGAAAGAAAACCTTCTAATTGTACTACAAGCCCATGAAAGAATCATCATATTGAAAGAACTACTTTCCCAACAATCCTGCTGACATGAGTGATATTTTCATGACCCTGGGCGACCTTCTCCAGTGGATACTGAGCACCTGTCACAGGTTTCAACCAACCAACTTGCACTCTTTCTTGAAGAGCTGATGCAAACTGCTGAAATTCCTCCTTGAGTGATGAAAACAGGGAAACTCCAGTTACACTAGATTTCTTTGCCATGGTGCTTGTGGATTTATTTCAGTAGAACTTCTGCTTCTAACAACTATTACTGGTTCTCCATATGACAGAAGTTTCTAATCATTACCAAGATTTACACTAGTTAACGTTTCAATAATCATATCAATTGCTTTTTCACCAACTGATTTCTTGATTTTATCAATATAATTAGGATCTCTGTGATCAAATACTTCATGGATTCCATTTTAGAAAATTATCTTTTGTCCTTCCTCACTACCAGCTGTGCCCCAAACCTTTAAGCCATAAACTCTAATAACTGGGCACATAGCTAATCCAACTCCTCTGCTGGTTCCAGAAATCAGAACATTTTCTCCAGCTTGCACAGAGGCTGTGTGGGACAGAGCTCAATAGGCAGTGAAGTATGAAGTACCGAGGGTGGCTCTCTGTCTGAAGTATAGGTTCTCTGGCAGCACATACACCATGTGATCTTTAGCTACAGAGTCCTCTGCACTGTTCTCCAAGATGGAGATTTTATTACCCCAGCCACATCGGTGTCAGGAAGATACAACAAGAGAGTGTTCTACTCTTAAGTACCAGAATGAGTCTATGTCTCCACTGGTTGACAAAACATGCATGGACTTTGATTAGAACCTGATGGTCTTTTGGAACTGGAACTACAATATCCAGCAGGAGTTTCAGCATTGCTGATCCACAAACTCAACAACGCCAATTGCTCTTACCAACTTCTGTCCAGTTGCCATGGTGATCTAGACACTATGTCCAGAGCGAAGTTCATAATCAGCTATGCTTCCCTGAAGCTATGGTATTAGATGTTTTACATATAGAATTGTCATTTTAAATGAGTTCAGCTTTTTATCATTCCAAAATGTTTCTCATTATCTTGTATGATATGAAAGCTTACACTCTCTGGCACAGACATGGTCATACTGGCATGCTGATTAATGTTTAATTTGTTTTCATCATTTTACTTTCAAACTATTTGTTTTCTACATTTAAAATTGGTTGCTATTGTCAGTCTATAGTTGGGTATTGTATTATTATCCAGTTAGATAATGTTTTTAACTGAAGTGGTTAATTCATTTAGGTTTAATATAATAAATGATATGGTTCATTTAGGTCTGAGTTTTATTGTCTTCTCCCTTTACATTTAACTAAACAGAATGAACTAAGCAAGGAAATGGTAGCTAAGTTATTAGGGAACATAGGTTCTAGAGTGGATCACACAATTTATAGTAATTGTGCTGGCAGGACTTATCAGAAGATCAATGTCAACATTAGTAGAACTGTGCTGGGGTTAGCATTACCCTGGCAGAGGTAAATATTTTCTTTGGTGATTTGTGAGACTAATAATTAAGGGAGTAAATGATACATTGTCAGGTGGGAACACTGGCTAGTTTGAGTTGCCTAGGTAATATAAAATGATATGTTGGAGAAAAAAAATCAGTAACAAACAAAGTAATGCCATTTACATGAACATTACCTGATATGATGGAAAATAAAGCTAAACATTTCAGAGATAATGCAGGGAAAAATTCTTGAGGTCAAAATAGATACTAATTCTTTCAGAGTGGAGCTTCAGTAATTTAATAATACTATTGTGAGACTAGGGTTCAAGTATAGCAGTAAAACATGTTAGGATGATGATGTAACTTCTACGCATCACATTTGAGTACCCCATTCAGCTCTAGTTTCCTGATTAGTATGGGAAGCTAGATGGATTCTAGAGAAGAATTAGAACTGGACACTAGAGATAAGATCATGCAAAAAATTCTGACCAACCAAAAAATCTCAAAAAGGCTGAAAAGTAATAAAGAGCACACAGTTAATTTAAAACAGAACTGTCTCTACAAACTTAACTTTTTTTTATTACTTTTGTGCACATTAAGCATTAAACATGATAGCAAGTCCTTACAGTTGTATATCCACACTGACAGTCACTCAGAATATGCTTTATCGCATAACACTTATTTAATACACAATGTAAACAATATCAAGACGTTGATGGGTGCATCATGATGTTGTTTACAACCTTGACTTCTAATCCTTATTTTTGCTCCTTCAAGATTTCAGTGTGAACTAGGAATTCTGAATGTAGGGGAGACAAGGAAAGATGCAGAAAATGAGATATTCACTTTGGAAAGAAAATATTAGGTTAGATGCAATATGTATCCTCAAGCATATAAGGTTTTTCTAATTTAAAAAAGGGTGGCTAGATACTTTCGTCTTCTTCAATGAGGGCAATTACCAATGAAGACTAAACAAGACACAAAGAGAAAATAAAGTGCAACAGGAGGAGTTTAGTAAGCACCTGAGGGAACTTAAGCATCCTCAAAAACACTAAATATGTAATCATATCTAGGCTCATGATACATGCTCCCCAGAGCTCTGACATTTAAAATTAAAGTCATTGAAAAAATAAATAAAAAATAAGTCAATGAATATACTTCAGGTTTAAAATGGCTATTAGAATAAAACAAATTAGTACATTCTTCATCTTTCTTATATTATCTATTTTTAATTTCTAATGAAGCGAGAGCAGCTATAATCTATGCAATCAGCATCCTATGTGCAGTCCACTAATATTAACTGGTGCCCTTAAACATTATAGTTTTTCTTACCTAAAATGGCACAATGAGAAAAGCAAAAGATTTCTATGAAATCCTTAAGATTCCCCATGAGATATTTGTATTTACCTTTATTTTCACTTCTTTTAGTTTTTCTCATGTAGTCACTCTAGGAAAAAGAAGTAGCACTTTAAGCCACTTGGATGCTCTGCCCCTCCGTGTCACTCCCACAACCCACTCCCAGACCCAGTCCCATGCTGAGCTGACTCCCTGGGAAGCCTACATTGTGGTACAGCTGCTTCTTTTATTGGTAACTGTAAGGTTGTAGTTTTAAGTGGAACAGTTTACTTATGTGTTCATCTTGGATGACTAAATGTGTTCTTAAGACGTATGGGAGAGCATAACACTGTTTGTTGGTAGCAAATGGAATTTCCCATAGATATTAACAAAATTTGAAATGTCAAGTTGTGAATTGTTCAATGTAATACTGTATTCATTACCAGTTTGTTGGAGGAGTAAAATTCTTGACACTATAATGAACATGAAAACTATAATTTAAAATATCTCTGAGAGCTTTTGCTTATATGACAAAGAATTTTTATATGAAAAGTAAATTCAAGTTAACTTTAAAATGTACATTTTATAATCTCAAAGACAGATAAAGTGGAAACAACTTTAATGATGTAAGAAATTCAAAAATTGCTTTTTATTGCTATTTATCTTTTCCCCAAAAGATTCCATACTATAAAAAACACAATATAACATTTTTAAGAGTTGGAAATGAATTGAAATTCTTTTGAGGCAAGTACTTTCAGTTACAAAAAATAACTGTGCTTTAGTTTATTTCAAGGTTGATTCTTTTCCTTTATCAAAGAGTGTTTTCAAATGATTCTGACAAAGGGCAGACAACCAAATCGTTATTTTTCTTTCAGGAATGCATTTCTGTAAGAGAAAACAAAATGAGAACCAACCAAGGGCATTAAATACATTTGCTTATCTCCCTTGAATATATGTGAGGACTCTGTGACTTATCCATAACCTACCTAATTTATAAAAGTAGAAAAAAAATTGCCCTGTAACATTTGGTTGCTTGACATAGCTTTGATGTTTTCAAAAGTATCTAATACTTTTGGTGATTTTTCACTGAGTAATATATTCTCACAAAAGAAATTATAAAATATTTTGCTACACCTTGGGATTAGCAGTATATATCTTTGACTCAGCTGTATTCTCCACACATAGAAAAAAGAGTTATGTGTACTAGATAGGGTAAAAACTTGAATAATGAATTTGAAATACCCAGTTTCAGATTTTGACTTTCTCTTTACTGTTTGTGAAGGAGTGTTGAAAGTGAATCCTTTAACCTTAGCTTCTTCGCGCTTGTGGACAACAGCTCAATTATGTTCTGCTGATTCTAGACAATAGCAGTCACCTGATTGCTCCTCAATAATTTTGCTTCTCCTGATATTAACTCACTGTGAAAAGGCAGCACAAACAAATCTAGGAAAGACTCATGGTGATAAAATTATAGGCTTGTAGCTATCCTACCATTCTGGAAGGGGCACCTATATCCCTCTCTGTCTTGGGCAATATTAATCTTAGAGATTCAAGACTTTCCCATTGTGTACTTCAAACCTACACACATACTATACATTATCTGAACTATGATAGGGTATTTCAAAACCCTATCATAGTTAGAAATGTACTAGAGTTTCTGAACCTTCTGTCATACAACTGAATAGAGTGAATTTTTAAAAATTTAGATGCCAATAATTCCTAGACCGCCAAGTATTTCAGACAGAATTGCACTAGAGCTATTATGAGAATCTCTGTGACTTCTACAGAATAATATATTATTCATTTCTAGTACTTTTAATATGTACAGAAAATGAATACAGCACTATGCTCACTCATGATTATCACAGAGTATCAGAAACTGCATGGTTTGAACAACAGACCTTAATGACTTTCATAATTCTGGAGGCTGAAAAGTAGGCAATTGAGATCTCGAAGGGACAATTTCTAGTAGTAACTTTCTTCTTGGTTTATAGTGGCCACTGCCTTTTCTCTGCACTCACATGGGAAAAGATCTCTGTTTCTCTCTCTCTTATAAGGCCATCTGGTAGATCCTAAAAGGGCCCCATACTTCTGACCTTATTTAACCATAATTACTTCCAAAAGATCCAGTGTTCAAATACACTTACACTGGATTTCAACAAATGAATGTGGGGATCACTGAAAGTCCCTCTCTGGCTACTCTCTCCTCTCTCTGCTTCCTGACCACGATGATATGAATAGCTTTTTGTCTGCCATGTCTAGCTCCTACCCCGTTCTGGCTTGGAATCCCCAGCCTCCTTTACATAGTGGGTGTTGGGAACTTTGACTCAGAGACTGAATTTAGGGTATCCACCTGAGTGTCATAAAATGAAGGTCTGAAGACAGTCACAGAGTAATTAGTAGCTAAAGTACTTCTGCAGCCCCTCCCAGCCTCTTACTTCACCTTGCTTTCCTCATTTTCCTTATTACTCTGTCCAGCAATCTTTCTTGCTCCTCTCCATGTTCTGTTACCATCTAGAATTAAGCTTAAATCTTCTGTAGACTGCTTTCCAGGTGTGGCTTAAGTCTACAGCTAAATGAATACTCGTACCTGTGAAGCAATAGCAAAGCTTGATGTTAGAAATTCAGATGATAAATCTGAATTTCAGAAAAAACAGAGATTACAGAAATTGAACAGGTTATAAGACAAATATATTTAGAAAAATATTAGAATAGATAAAAATAGCATATTCTATTATCATCGGATAGACTAGAATATTGATAAAATACTGTAGGGTTTATTTTATAAAATATATAGCAAATTTTAGCAAATAAGCAGTTGCCATTATTAAGTATTTAGTGGGAACAAGTATTAAATAAAAAAAATTGTGTCTGCTTTCCAAATTGCCTGCAACATCCCAGTGATACTTAAAATATTTTAAATTAACATGAGTACAGTAATAAAAATAAGAAAAGAAAAATCACAGGTACCTTAAAGTCAATAAATATTTTACTATATCTAAAATAGAATTATAGTGAAAATTGTGAATTCACTTCACAGTACACATCAGATATGAGGGTTGAAGAGGAGCAAAAAGAAGAAGAAAAGGACCCTAAAAAACTCCTGATCCCTGTGATTGTGTCACTGGTGCCTACTTGTGGTCCTGAAATCCACTGATTTTGGCGTTTAGTTTGCTTAACCTTCACGGCTCTCTTGCACCAGCCTGAGTCTCCCAGTGAGATGAACAGAGAACACTAACTACATTCTCAATGAGTCATAAAATATTTTGTTAATAATAGTTTAGGTGACGGCCTGGTTCAGAGGAGGTTAAATCGAGGGAATGGAACATTTGTACTTCAGGTGGAAAACACGTCACTGTTATTACTGAGTCCACACGTCGTGCAAACAACTGAAAAGCAGTGATTAAACTTATGCCTTCAACTATGTTAAATGTATGATTTGAAAAACTCCACCTCTCTGAAACAAATAAATTAAGCAGTGTGCTTTTTCTGTTAGCAACTGCAGTGATTATATGGAGTATGTAGTTTGGCATTATTTGGATTGGGGACAAATTGTATGTTTGGAGCACAACTGCTTAAGAAGTATGATTCTCCTGGGATGTGTTCGGTAGTATATGCTGTAAAGATATCAGATGAAACCAAATGTCCCCAGAAAAAAATCAGCTCACATTTTCAGCATCTGTGTTTGAAAAAAATAATAAAATAAGAGAAAAAATAATTAAAGAGAAAAAAAAGTGAGAGAAACTTAAAAATACTTTTTAAAAAATCTTAATATAATACACTTTTGCACTGTGAAAAGTTTTTCAGTGTTACTGATGAGGAAAACATTATGGAGGCCAAATGGAAGACATGGAAGGAAACGGAGCGAAAAAAGTGAGGATTCTTCTAGTGCAGTATCAACAACCTGCAATATAGTGACAATTTAAGAAATCAAAAACAAACTTCATTCTATTTAAAAGAGAAATTGTTAGATAGGAACAATTAGATGTTAAATTCAGCACCTTCTGTCAAAGTTATGGACTTTAAGAAAAACTTGTGTCCTTTTCGTTAATTTGGCTAATCATTATATGTGTGTGTGTGTGTGTGTGTGTGTGTGTGTGTGTGTGTGTGTGTCTGTGTGTATGTATGTTTGCAGTCTTCCCTTTTCTAAAAGCTTCATGTTTAACCTCTATCTCTCTTCTCTATATAAATTTATCTTTTAGTATAGATTACAAGATTTTCTAAGGCAGATGCCATACAAATTTGTCTTCTGGGATATGTTGAATACGTGACATATAGGGCCAGCCTATCACTGAATATCGTCTTCTCTGGACCAAGACCTTCTTTACTAGTTGATTTTCATTAGAGAACTGAACAGTAGTCTTCTTTCTTGTGAAGTGAAGAAAAGATCATTTTTCCAAAGAAATTTGTTTTCTTTGTGCTTGTTTTGTTGAATCAGCACTTGGAGTTATTTGGAGGAGACCAAAACACCACTTGTCTTCGGCCACCTCAGGTTCTATAGATAGCCACACAATTACCCAGAGGCATCTCAATTAAGTGAGCATGACTGTCTCAATTAAGCAAGAGTCCTCACAATTAACTATCATTAGACTTAATTTGATGGCCTAAGAAAATCTGTGATGATGTCCATCCCACTAAGAGCAGAGTATTGTCTACTTAAATCTAAAGCAAGATGCTAATAATACACTTGACTAAAATACTCTTTAAATCTCAACAATATAATCTGTGGACATTTCTAGGTTTGTAGGAACACAAACCATGAAAGCTGGAAAGAACTTTGAAAATGTCATTTCACCTGACACTCTTACTTGACAGATGATTAAATAAAAGTCTGTAGGACCAGGGATTTAGCTCTATGTGTGGCTGGCAAGTCCCAAATTTGACTCCCGGGGCCAAAAAAAAGTAAGTCTATGGAGGTATGATTAATTATTTAACAGAAATAAGACTAAATTTTAAGCACCCTGACTCTTCCTGTCAGAGACTTTTTACAGTCACTGTCATACATCCTAAACAACACCAGTTACAGAAGCCCATCTCAAAGACCGAAGCACCTCATAATGAGTTGTGCTGCTGGTAATGGTATACTGATCGTGGGGGTACAGTTCTCAGCTTTCAGCTCTAATTTGTGTTTTAACCTTGACAAAGTCAATCTTACTGCATCTGATTTTTGTTGCTTGTAAATTAGAGACCATTTTATCTATCTCATGAAATCACGGTCAAGATTTAATAATGGCATAATAAGATGCTTTGTAAATGGTATTTTTTTTCTGAAAAATGTATCCAATTGATGGTAAAAGTTTGTCTTTAGAAGCTTATCTGCAACTCTTCACTCTGGATGATAGATATAGCACAGGTACTTATTCCTCTCCTATAGCAACCACTCCCCTTCACATGAAATGTCACTAAAAATAATGATAGAGAAAAAAGATAACATTTTACAATAATGAGGAAGCAGTGAGGAATATAAATCAACAAAGATTTGATTTTGACAGGGTTTTAAAAAAATATTATGGAGTGTTGGACTAGTGGATACTGAAGGTGGCTTTGGAAGCGCAATCCTGTGCTAATGCAGAGACCTTTGGCCCTGGTGAGACATTATCTTCCCTGAAGAATCTTGTAGACGATTAAGACTCAGAAATAGTAAGCATTATTAAAAAGAAAGAAAATCTGTGGGAATTATAACAGAGAAATTAAATTCTGAGAAAAACCCATTTGATTTCCAATAACAAAATATGTGTCATCAAGGTACATCTTTTACATCACTATCCCTGCTGCCATAACTACAAAAACTAAAGATTTTTTTGAAGAAACTGAAATAATTATTTGGAGGAAATCAAGGCAGATGGTATCAGAGTTGACAGTCCGTGTGAGAACTCTATGAATTCTGCACCAAAGCACTATAGGACCTTAATCAGTGTTTAGAAGAAAGGATATTGTTGGTTGTTATCCTTACTTCTCTCCTATAGTTGAGTGAATTTTATGTTGCTATTTTATTAGCATGATAAAGTAATTTAAAAAAAACATTCTGGAGAACTCACAGTGTAAATGTGAAAGAAGTAGATAGAAAATATGACCTCAGAGAATGAAATGAGAATTTAAGATATGGAGCGGTAATAAAAATTCCTAAACAACATTTTTCAATTCCAGAAGATATTATACCCATGAAAAGGTAGAATATTATGATAAATATATAAAAGAAAAGAAAAGCCTCCTGGACATTAAGATTTATTACTAAAATGAAAATGCAGATATCAGTACAGAGTTTATAAGAAATTTGTTTAGAAAAGTCAAAAGACTACATGTGAGAAATAAACATATAACATAAGTATTGTTCAAATAATGGGTTTCAGAAACAAGAAAAAGTAAAATGAGATCTTATTACAAATTATAAAAATAAATTTTTCATCAAGAATTATATTCATGTTTAGTGGAATAAGTTCAATAACATCTACATAAAATGAAAGCAAAACACATACCTTTAGTGGACTGAACAATAAGCAATACTTGTTAGAAATTTTAAAACATTTGAAATAAAGACAAGTGTATTAAAACTTTCACAAAAAATATGTGTGTATCACTCTGAATACAAGAAACCAATAACAAAAAACTATCAAACTGGATATTTGTTATCCAACCCAGCCAAACTACTAAATGTGATGTAGCAGTAAACTTTGCATTTCTCTGACAAAATATCCCAGGCAATCATAAGGAAGTATTTTAGCTTATGATTTCAGAGGTCTCTTTCCAATGTTATTGGCTCCAATAGGCCAGGGATTAGCTCAGTGGTTCCAGTGCCTGCCTTCTAAGGTTATCAGTTCCCTCGCTACCTGTGACAAGGTAGAGCATCTTAGCAGAGAGCTCTTGTAGAGCAAAGTTGCTTATTTCATAACAGGCAGAAAGCAGAGGGGCACAGGAGACTGCCAGGCCACACTCACATAATCTAACTTTTTCCAGTCTGGCCTCACTCCTAACTACCTCTTTAAGGTTTGGCCACTTCCTGGTGCACCAAAGGCCAGTGGATAGGACTTCAGTATTTATACCTTTGGGAAATATTAAAGATCTAAATCATAATACACTAATTCAGAATAAAACTCTTTTTTAGAGAGACTTAACATTTCAAATAATCTCAGGATTTTAAAGGAAATTTTTAAAATTTAAATATTTATTGATACATTATGAATACACATCATCATCACATTCAACATTGAGAGTTTGTACCAGAAAGTGACGTGACTTGATACTCATTTTTTCCTCTTTCCACCTGCCCTGCAACCCTTCACCCCCTATATGCATAATCTTTATTTTGTTTTTTTCTTTATTACTGTCACATTCTTTTCCCCTTTGTTATTTAAAGGATATATTTTACTAGCAAGAAAAATGTTGAAAAATGTTGTTGTTTTTGTTGTTGTAGAGAAAGAAAAATCTACACTAGGAGAACAGTAGTAGATCATATAAGAGCAGCTACCCAGGAAGCTCACAAAGTAACAGGACTGACAGAAGGTGAAAACAGCTCATGAAAAGACAGCTCTGATGTGAGCAGAAGCAAAACTACAAAGAAGAAATAAAGGAAGAGTGACGGCAATGGAGAATATGATAAAGACATGGATCAAGAAGAAAAAAGCAAAAATGCCAAAAAATCTTACATGAAATGAAATCAGTAAAAGTATGTACATAGTAGTTGGAACATAAACACTTTCAACCCTTATTAATAATCTGTAACTAAAGGAAGAAAACTGAACTGTTTGAAAGTAAACTTATCTTTGCTCATAGCATGTTATAAGCATTATTTTTTAGAAAATTATATGTGACAGAAACAGGAACGTTTTTCAGCTAGAGAAAAGAAGCTGTAAAAGATGTCAGGAGTAGGTAATACTTCAGCTGAGAAAGTATGGAGCCATAAAATATTATCTTTAGTGGATTGAACAAAAAATGCAAAATGTAAACACATTTTTCATAACAATTATAATGTTTAGAGGAAGTAAAAAAAATAATGAAACAGTTATACTTTTGAGAAGAGTAGTAGTAATGGTAGAAAATATAAATAAATTAAATTCCTGTTAAATTCCATAGGAAAATCTAAAGCTAATACATCAAAATACAGCAATAAAGCATGTTTATAGATGGAGGAGTAACTATGGAATAAAAGAGTTCAAAGTTGTTTCTTCAAGAGGGATTAGGGAAAGAAGTTATGGGAGAAAAGGTTTTCCTATTGTATGATACACTGTAATTCTGTTGGTTGACTCTCCAGCATCTCCCCTTTCTTCCTTCCAACAAGAACCCTGATTTTGTTTGAATTCATGGAGATCACAGGAAGCCAATTCCACCTAAAACTTGAAGGTCATTTTCTTTTTCTTCTAATTTTTTAATCTTTATGGGCACATTACATATATGCATCATGATTGCACTCCATAATGGGGATTTGTACCAATATAAGACACAACTTAATTCTCATTTGTTTCCCATAGCCCTATCCACCCTACCGCCCTCCCCATATACATAAAATTTGTTTCTTTACTTTTTTGTTACAATCTCATCATTTTTCCCCCTTCACCCTATTTTACATTGAGCATTTTCTATTTCACAATATATAACATACAATTCTAGAACTCATTTACATCTTTATTTTCTCATACCAGGGAAAAGATGCAATATGTACCTATCTGTGCCCTACTTATTTCACTTATGGGGATATCCTCAAGTTATGTCCATTTAAGTAGAAATGATTCAAACTTATCATTTTTTATAGCAGAGTAGTACTCCATTCTGTAGAAGAACCACAGTTTTTTTATCCAGTCTCCAGTTGATGGACACTTGGGTTGTTTCCAAGATGTAGCAATCACAAATTGGGATGCTATAAATTGGGTAGATATAGATGCTATAAACATGGGTGCACATATGTCACTGTGATATGAGTCTTTTAATTATTGTGTGTATATACCTGGCAGGGCAATGGCCGGGTCAAATGAAACCTCCAATCCTAGCTGTTTGAGGATTCTCCAAATTGATCTCCACAGGGGTTGTATGAATCTACAGTCCCACCAACAGTGGAGAAGGGTTCCTTCTTCTCCGCAGCCTCACCAACATTTGCTGTTGCCTGAATCTGAAATGGCAGCCATTCTATGTGGAGTGAGATGAAATCTCAATGTTGTTTTCATCTGCATCTCTTGAATGCCTAATGATGTTGAGCACTTCTTCATATGCCCATTTTTGAATTGGGTCATTAAATTTGGGTGGGCTGTTTTTTGTTTTTCTTTTTGTTTTTTTGAGTTCTTTATATATTCTAGATAGTAGCCCTTTGTCTGAGGAACAGCTGGTAAAGATATTTTCCCACATTGTAAGTTGCCTTTGTACTGTTGGTGGTTTCCTTTGCTGTGCAGAAGCTTTTTAAAAGAATGAGGTCCCATTTGTTGATTTCCTCAGCCATTTTCTGTGCTATAGAAGTTTTGTTCATGAAGTCTTTCCCTAAGCCAATGTCTTTGAGAGTTTTACCTAACCTGTTTTGCAACAGGTTTAGGGTGTCTGTTTTAATATTTAGGTCTCTTATCCATTTTGATTTTAGCTTGGTACACGGTGAAAGAGTTAGATTTAGTTTTAGTCTTTGGCAAGTTAAAGCCTAGTTTTTCCAGCACCATTTGTTAAAGAGGCTATCTTTCCTCCATTGAGGATTTTTTGGCTCCTTTGTCAAAGATGAGGTGGCTGAGTGTATCTGGAGTAGTTTCTGGATCTTCTAGTCTATTCCATTGATCCTCGGGTCTGTTACTTTGCCAGTACCATTCAGTTTTTATCACGGTGGCTTTATAGTATAGTTTCAGGTTTGGAGTTGTAATACCCCTGACCATATCCCTGTTGCTTAGAATTGCTTTGGCTATTCTAGGTCTTTTGTGGTTCCAGATGAAAGTTTGAATTTTTTTCTCTAGATCTGTAAAACATGCTGTTGGGATTTGAATCGGGATTGCGTTGAATGTGTAGAGTAGTTTGGGGAGTATAGCCATTTTGACAATATTGGTTCTTCCTACCCAGGAGCAAGGTATGTCTTTCCATTTTTTGATATCATCTTCTATCTCCTTTTTCAGAGTGCTATAGTTTTCAGGGTAGAAGTC
Organism: Petromus typicus; assembly: GCA_004026965.1. Classification (NCBI taxonomy): domain Eukaryota; kingdom Metazoa; phylum Chordata; class Mammalia; order Rodentia; family Petromuridae; genus Petromus; species Petromus typicus. Next base: position 44,203 of record PVIR01006432.1, read on the forward strand.
TTTCACCTCCTTTGTTAGATTGATTCCTAGGTATTTTATTTTTTGGGGTGCTATTGTGAAAGGGACTGACTCTCCAATTTCTATCTCAGTGGGTCTACTGTTTGTGTATACAAAGGCTATTGA
>PVIR01006432.1:44425-65852 GCA_004026965.1 Petromus typicus
TCCATAATGGGGATTTGTACCAGTATAAGACACAACTTAATTTTCATTTTTTCCCATAGCCCCACCCACCCTACCACCCCCCCATATATATAAAATTTGTTTCCTTACTTTTTTGTTACAATCTCAACATTGTCCCCTTTCACCTTATTTTACATTGAGCATTTTCTATTTCACAATATATAACATACAATGCTAGGACCCATTTACATCTTCATTTTCTCATAACGTTGACCTTGTAACCAGCTACGTGGCTAAAATTGGCGATTAGGTCCAGCAGTTTTTTTAATTGAGTTTTTAGGATCCTCTAGATAGAGTATCATGTCATCAGCAAATAATGACAATTTAACTTCTTCTTTTCCAATCTTCATTCCCTTTATTTCTTTCTCTTGCCTAATTGCTATGACTAATATTTCCAAAATTATATTGAACAGAAGTGGTGAGAGAGGACACCCTTGTCTTGTTCCTGATCTTAGTGTGAAAGGTTTCAATTTTTGACCATTTCATATGATACTGGCTGAAGGTTTCTCGTAGATAGCTTTTATTAGTTTGAGGTACAGAGCATCTATTCTGATCTTCTGTAGGGTTTTGAACATAAATGGGTGTTGTACTTTGTCAAACGCTTTTTCTGCATCGAGATGACCATATGATTTTTGTCCTTAAGCCTGTTAATATAGTGTATAACATTGATTGATTTATGCATGTTGAACCATCCTTGCATCCCTGGGATTAATCCAGCTTGGTCAGGGTGTATAATCTTTTTGATAATTCTCTGTATTCTGTTTGCCAGGATCTTATTGAGGATTTTTGCATCTATGTTCATTAGAGATATTGGCCTGTAGTTTTCTTTTTGGTTGGGTCTTTCTCTGCTTTTGGAATCAGGGTAATGGTTGCTTCCAGGAATGAGTTTGGGAATACGGCTTCCCTTTCAATTTCATTGAAGAGTTTCAGAAGTAGAGGGTACTAACTCTTCCTTAAAAGTTTTATAGAATTCAGCAGTAAAATCATCAGGTCCAGGGCTTTTCTTTGTTGGCAAGTTTTTAATTACATTTTCAATTTCACAGATCATTATTGGGGCATTTAACATTTCTATATCTTCTTTATTCAGCTTTGGGAGTTCATATGTGTCTAGAAATCTATTAATTTATTCTACATTTTCCATTTTATTGAAGTATAAATTTTCAAAGTAGGTGTTTATTATCCTCTGGGCTTCCTCCGGGTTGGTAGTAAATTCTCCATTCTCATTCTTAATACAGTAGATATGGGCCTTTTCCTTCCTTGGTTTAATGAGGTTGGCTAAGGGTCTATCAATTTTGTTTATCCTCTCAAAGAACCAACTTTTAGATTCATTGATTTTTTTTGAACCATTCTCTTGGTTTCTATTGCATTAATTTCTGCTCTGATCCTTATAATTTCTTGCCTAGTGTGAGGTTTGGGTTTGTTTTGCTCCTCTCTTTCTAGTCACTTGAGGTTCAGCATTAAATTGTTTATTTGATCTTGCTCCATTTCCTGGATGTAGGCTTTCACTGATACGAATTTTCAAGAAAACTTCACAAGAAAAGGTAAAGAATTGGACATACAAATATAGGAAGCATACAGAACGCCACAGGCCCATGACATGAAAAAAACCTACACCTAGGCATATAATCATAAAAGTTCTACATATCCAAAAAAAGAATGAAATACTGAGAGTAGAACTGCTTTCATTGTGCCCCATAGATTCTAATGTGTTGTACTGGGGTTATTGTTTAGTTGTAAGGACTGCTCAATTTCTTCTATAATTTCTTTGTGACCCATTGGTTGGTCAGCAGAGTATTTTTCAGTTTCCATGTATTTGTGAAGATCGTGGGCTTTCCTTTGCTATTCAGCTCCAATTTCAGGGCACTATGGTCCGACAGTATACAAGGGATAACTTCATTCCCTTTATATTTGCTTAAACCTGTTCTATGAATGAGCACATGGTCTGTTTTGGAGAATGATCCATGAACAGCTGAGAAGAATGTATATTCTGACTTTGTGGGGTGAAATACTCTGTAGGCATCTATTAAGTCCATTTGCTGAAGAGTCTAGTTGAGCTCAAAGATTTCCTTATTGACTTTTTGTCCAGTCGATCTGTCTCTTTGTGACAGTGGGGTATTGAGGTCCCCTACTAATATTGTATTGGAGTTTATCTGGTTTTTCAAGTCCGTTAATGTTTGTTTTGTATAGTTGGGTGCATTAGAATTTGGAGCATAGATGTTTAAGATTGTGATTTCTGTCTCTTGGATTTTTCCCTGAACTAAAAAATAGTGCCCATCTTTATCTGTCTTTATCAGTTTTGGCTTGAAGTCTATTCTGTCTGCAAATAAAATCACCACTCCTGCTTTCTTGCTGTTTCCAGTCGCATGGAGTATTGTTTTCCATCCCTTTACTTTTAGTCCATGGGTTTCTTTCTGAATTAGGTGTGTTTCTTGTATACAGCAAATTGTAGGATCTTGATTTTTGATCCACTCTGCCAGTCTGTATCTCTTAATTGGCGAGTTGAGTCCATAGACATTAATGGTTATGACTGATATAGGTAAATTGAGTGCTGCCATATTTTCCTGTTCTTGGCTGTGTTATTCTACTTTTGCCCTTTTCACACCAGTTTCTTGTTTGGTCCCATGGGTTGACTCGGTTAGGTTTCATGGATTTGTAACTTTCCTTATTTTTCTCCAAGATATTCTTTAAAATGTTTTGGTGCACAGGTTTCATATTTGTGAAGTTTTTCAGGTGTTCTTTGTCATGGAACTATCTTATTTCCCTATCTATTTTGAAGGATAGTTTTGCAGGATACATTAGTCTGGGTTGGAAGTTGTTTACCTTTAGGGCTTGAAGGACTTCACTCCAGGCTCTTCTTGTACTGAGTGTTTGAGTTGAGAAGTCCACTATAATCCAAGGGCTTTCCTTGGAATGTAACTGTTTTCTTTTCTCTGGCTGCTCTCAGTATTTCATTCTTTTTTTGGATATGTAGAACTTTTATGATTATATGCCTAGGTGTAGGTTTTTTTCATGTCATGGGCCTGTGGCGTTCTGTATGCTTCCTATATTTGTATGTCCAATTCTTTACCTTTTCTTGTGAAGTTTTCTGCCATTATCTCTGTGAATAGGTTTTTGATGTCTTTAGCATTGTCTCCTGCTTCCTCAGTGACTCCAATCAATCTTATGTTATTCTTCTTTGAGTCATCTAGGAGCTGTTGGATTGACTTTTCATTATCACTTACTTTTTTCCATAGATTATGCCTTTCCAGTTCATTGGTTGAGATCCTTCTTCTAGGTCTGAAATTTGGTCTTCTGCCAAATTCATTCTATTGTGCAAACTTTCATTTTCTTTCTTAATTTCCTGGGCTTCTGCTTGTAGGTATTTAAAAGGTTCCAGTGCTTTTGCTATCTTGGATTGTATCAATTCGATGATTTCCTCTTTAGCTTTATTAATCATCATGTTGACAGTGTCCAGTATCTCTGCTTTCATCTCAGAGATCAGTTCTGATTTCCATTTTACTAGATCTGCTTTGGTTACCATTTCCGAGGATACTGTAGACTGGGGTTCAAACTTCTCTATTTCCCTTCCCCCGTCTTACCTTAAGGTGAGGATATTTGTATCTGAGACTTTGAGTGTTTCTTCATCTCTGAGTTTTTGTCCTTGGTGTTGTTTTTGGCTTTGTACCTGCCCTGTTTACTGGCACTGTTTGTTGCAAGTCTCTTTCCTCCTAATAGTTAGGAACCTTAAAATATCAGTGTCTCCTGGGTTGTTCTTTACAATCTGTATAGGGACCTAAAGAAAAACCCCTAGTTCTGGCACACCATATGAGGCACTCAATCAATACAGTCAGAACACCTTCTCCCGTCTGCTTTAGCGGTAGGAAGGCTCTGGCTCCTGCTCTACTATAATGGTGCTGCCTAAGGTTCCAATGGGCCTGCCTGCCAGAGTCTCTGGGCTCATTTTTGCAGTCGGCCTGGAGGCCAGTAGGCTGTAGGCCCTGTGCAGCTGCAATGGTACTGGCTGATGTTCCAAAAGGCCCACTTACTCACCAATAGAAGGTCACTGGATGCGCTTCTGCAGTTGAGGTGGTGAAAGTCAGAGTCTGACCTGCTAAACTCAATGCCTGGGCACTCTTCTGGCATGGGCCTGGAGGCCAGTAATCTCCAACCACAACGTGGATTCAGTCACGCAATCTTCGGTTCCAAAGCCGCCCGCTGCTAACCTCAGTCCCTGGGTGCTCTTTCGGAGTGGGCCTGGAGGCCAGCACGATCCAACCCCAGTGCGGCTGGTTCCAAAGCCACCCACTGCTAAATTCAGTTCCTGGGCACTCTTCTCGCATGGGCCTGGAGGCCAGTAAGCTCCAAACCCGGCATGGATTCAGTGGAGCAATCGCCAGTTCCAAAGCCTCCCGCTGCTAAACTCAGTCCCTGGATCTTTTTTTTTTTTTTACAAGATCTCACTTTGTAGTTCAGGCTGGCTTGAGCTCAGCCTCAAACTCACAGCAATTCTCCTGCCTCTGCCTTCTGAGTGTTGGGATTACATGGTGTGAGCCAGCACGCCCGGCACTGTGGAATGTGGTATTGATTGCTGCTAGGTGTGAGTCACCAGGCCCGGTATTGTTGCATGTGTTCACCAGGGATCGAACCCAGGCCCTTGAGCTTCCAAGGCAGGCGCCAGAACCACTGAGCTAAATCCCCAGCCCTAAGGTCATTTTCTTGTTGAGGAAGTGGACTAGGAAAGAAAAGGCTGTGATGTAAGACAGGGTATGAGACAAATGTTTCTCTTTTGTTGGAGAAAACTATGAGGACACATACTCCACTGTGCTCTTTAAAAGATCGCCATATTTGTACAGGACACCTTAGTCACCAGATATCTAGAGGTGAGATCTGATGAGACAGCAGAGCAGAGAACTGAAAGGACTTCCATTTTTTTTTTCACAGATATAACAATGCTACCAACAAAAATGTTGCCAGAAATACTCAAGTCCATCCTTCTTTATACAAGGATTTTTCTCCAGATCAGTTTCAATATGTGAAATTGTTGGTTCAAAGGACACATGTGTTATGAGTTTTAATATATTAGACATTCGAAACTCCTTCCCTTAATTAAGTGTACTGTACTTTTTAAAATGCCAGCCAAAATGCGGAGTGGCTGCTTCCTCACTTCTATACCAGCCTTTGATCTACCAGCCTTTTACAATTTTGCTCCATGAAACAGAAAAACATAAACTTTCACCCTTTTCTAAATTTGACTTTCATGATTGTGTCTTTTTTTTTCATATCTCTAATAGTACAAATGTACTTTCATTCATATTATTCAATAATTATTTCCCCATCTTGGCCATTTGTCTTTTTCTTATAAATATGTTATTCTTTGCCTCTTAGGAATATCCACTTATTTTTTATGAAGCAAGTCTTTTTCACAAGTATTTATTTAAGCTTTTATTTATAAGTATTACAACTTTGCTATCCAGGGCTCTAAGGAATTGGCTAAGATTATTTATTTGATCGTTCTCTTCATCCACATTAAAAGTAAGTACATTGCTGAACTGTTGAGCAAATTTTTTTTTTATGTAAAAGTTAATAATCACAGAAGATTTTAAAGTAAAATAACAACACAGAAGATTCCCAGGCAAACAAAATATCTGGTTGCAAAGAGGGTTTAGTACAAGGAATAGACAGAGCTGTAAAGAATCCACTACAATAAGTTTACCATATAATGCATGCTTAGGAAAGGGTAGAAAGAACATCTAAAACCATGGCTGTAGGTAAGGTGATACTGGAGATGTTCTAGGATTTACCAAGCAACTACCATATCAAAGAATTAGCTATGCATGAAGACATAAGGAAATAGCAACGAAGTCTAGTGAATTTTTATTGGTCATGGTAGATTGAGAGTGGGCAAGCTCTGGCTGAGGGAAGAATAATGGTAGGAGTGGTTGAATGCATTGGGTTTAAAATTTTTAAATGTGTGGGTCTAGGGTGCCTCCCATTGGGGTTTTAAGAACAAGATTGACAGGCTGAGTAAAGTCAGCTGTGTCTACTGTGGGCTCTTCTCCATAATTTACTCTGTTATAATTGGATTATGAGATGCAGTCCATATGCCCGAATCTTTAATGAGTTGCTAGTGAAGAAAGGTTATTTTAGGCCACGCTAGCTGGTCTGGCAAGCATGCATCCTCTTTGGGGATTTTGGATTCTTTCAAGGATCTTTGTTTCCTTTTCTCTTTTTCCAGGTAGTAGGTCTTAGGACAGAGGTCAAGTGATTGGCTCTGAGGTGTTATCCAGGTTTAGGGGACCAGAGGAGAATGATCTGTCAGTTGCAATTATACTACCTATACTCCACTGTCTATGAATTATGAGATAAGTATTGGTCACAGAGAAGAATTAGTTTGTTATTTCTGTGAGTTATACACATTGGTTGGATTTGACTGTTATTAAACATTAATTAGTATTGTATAAATCAAATATAATTTGCAAGTACTAGGTAGATTTGACTGAAAAATTTTCATCTTCAAATATTTTAATAAATTCTTTCCCGTTTATATAACTAATAGCTATTAAATCATGAATTTCCAAGAACAATTAAAGAATAAGCCTTATGAACAAAGAAAGTATGTTTCCTTTTTAAAAATATGCATGTTAAGATAGTTATCTTGAGTTTCATACTGAAATGTGAACCATCTAGCAAGTTCCTAGAAACAATTATACCATTTTTTCAAGAAAAATTTATAAACGTATGATTTTGAAAACTAATATTTCCTCCCTTGCAGTCACTCACTCCATCAAAATACACTTCAGAGGAAAAATTTAAAAGGTTTCTTTTAAATCTTTGGAAACTTTCCTCAATTGGTTTCACCCTTCTTTGTCTTTTGTATTTGTCTACTCCTGCATAAACTGTCCAGAACAACCCAAAATAAAATAATGAGCAAACTGTTCCCCAACTCTTTCTTTCAGGTACTAAGTTCAGTTGGCCGGCCAGCATTCCCTCTTCAAGAATCCCAGCCTCTTGAAATACTTGTCATATGCCAGTCTACACCTGGCTTTGTTGCTGTGAACTTTATAACATACCCATTATTCACCTTGCCCCACATTCACTTCAGTCTTTCTCAGTGTTCACATGAGAAACATAATTTGTAGCAATTGAAATCTCTGTGCTCTAAGTGTCTCCCTATTATTGTTTCAACAAACTCAGAGCATAACCTCTGAATGCCTTGAATTTTTAAATTGAAAAAAATTGCCTAAGTAAATTGGCTTTACCTGTAGTTCTAAGCAATCAGAGATTTGTTTCTAAATAGCTCTGGGAGATTTCACCATATGACTCTCATTAATGGAAATTGCTGAGCTAATCTCTCTGTGTGACATTACAAATATTAGCTTCCTGTCCAACTTTGAAGCTTCCCTGTATTTCTTTAGCTGTTTGAATGAGAACTGTAAATCTGGAAAGGATTTTCAAGATCAATCAATCCTGTCTAATTTTAGAGAAGAAAAATTGGTTACCAGGGGTTGTTACTTACAAATGACTATATATTTTGGTATTTGAATCCACTAAGTATGGACTAACTTGGAATTTATGGAAGATGATTTTAGTCATAATCTACAAAAAAAAAAAATTGGAGTAATGACAGAACTTGGAGAAAGACTCAGGTTATCTCAAGCCTAAAGCCTTGTTTTTTCTTTATCTTGCAAGAATTCTTATGAGTGCTTGTGCTATTATTTGGAAGTTGTCCATTTAAAAGATTACATTCTAGAATGGATGTTAAAGGTCACAAGATCAATCAGCTAATAGATTACTATCATCAGTAGGGCTAATGTGATAGGACATTCTTTTCAGAGTGTATTTAGTCATGGTTATCTGAATTTAAATATATTGCAAATTATGGCAGCATCATAAAAATGGATTTTAATAAGTTTTGGCTGAGTGGGTTTCTACTGCATAGGTTGTGATAAATTCCTCTGGGATTTTCAGTGAAATTAAAGAATTTTGAATAACTTTTAAATGAGTATGAACAAGCTTTACTTGTGGTTTGCATACCAATAATTTTCTTTCTCAATAATTTTGCAATCATTTTTAGCAATTTGTAGTAATTGAAATCTTTTATAGATTTAGTTGATTAATTTAGGGAAAATAAGGTGCCTATTTTTCTTTCATGATATTCTAGTTTTGTGTTCTTTCATTTTAAACATGAAAAATCTTTTTTTTCTTGTTGATTAGTTTTTCCATACAGTTTAATATTTTAACATATTCCCAGGGTTACTCAGAATGCATGACTTACTTTGTAACGTGTTTTCTTCTTTCTAATAGCTCTGCAGGTGGAGAGAAACATTTGACATTAATTTCTTATTCAGGATCTTTAGCTTTGTATTTACAATGTCCGTAGTGACCCAAGTCTTGGAAAGGAGCTTTTCTCTCAATTCAGATCTGACTTTTACCTTTCTTCTATAGCTTTTATCCCAATTAATGAAGGATACTATGCAAATCAATAGCTTATACAGTTTGTTTCTCCTCAGGAAGTGGCAAATATGTGATCTACTAAAATAAAGCCTCTCAGTATTGGTGTGATATATTCAAACTGGAACCTTTCTCAGAAAAAAAATTTATCAGTTTGCAATGTATCTATTTCCATCTGGAGCCTGCTGTTTCATAAAAATCTCATTTGAGAAAGGGAAGATAATTGATTTGAATCAGTAAATATTAGTACACAATGTTTCATGTAGGCTTTTTTTTTTCCTTTAAAGATCATAATTTCTCTCACTTCTTAGAAAACAAATAAGTTGTAACTCACCCATATTGGATTTTGTCAGGGTGGAAAGACAGTTTAATAATTGTTCCACAACTGTGCATGTTATTCCCACTTTGCAACTTAGAGGAATGGCTGATTACATGATGTCAAAGCAAGATTCTTCAACCTGAAAAGGGTTTGTATCAATTGTATTTTGAAAAACCCCAAAACCATGCCAAATTCTTCAAACAACAAAAGAGAAAACAGAGCAATGAATTCTCCGCAACGCTGCATTTTTTACCTGTTACAACCCTGGTTTCCTCGTAAAATAAAAACAGGTTGGAGAAACTTTTTATGAACAAAAGGTTTTAATTGCAAGACATCTTTTAGGATATTTTGAAAGGAAATGACAAGGTAGATTATTGAGCCTGGACAAAGCATCTGTGTGTCACATTTTTCAGTATGGTTACACCTCAATACTTATTTATAATCTCAATTTAGTAATGACACCAGTGGATGCTTTCACATACATTATAAAGAGATTAGTAAAGTCATGGCAACCAAACAAAGAACATACTCAGCAACACATGCTGGAGGCACAGTTTATAAAAAAAAAAAAAAAAAAAAAAAAAAAAAAAAAAAAAAAAAAAAAAAATGTCGTCTCCCTAGGTACGTGTTAGCTTTGAGATCAAAGCTCTCGGAATGTGTTTCAGGGCTGAACCCCTGTGAGGTTAGGAATGAGCGTGGTTTTTCTGGCAGCGTCATTTAAAAAGGTCCAGATTGGTGTACACAGAAATGTTTCTGGATTATTGATGATGGGTGGCTGTTTCCTTCTAAGTAGGATAGATAGAGGGAGCAAGGTACAATAGCTTTCAATTTTCAAATACTGTGATTCTTTTGGTAGAGATGGAAGCCATTATTCTTAAAGCATGTGTTTTCAGTGATGTATACTTGATTTATGACCAAGAATTTTTTTACCTCTATGCTATGTTCCAACCTCATATAATTAATTTTTCTCTTGAAGCTTTGGCTGAATGGTTTTATCAAAGTAGTAAATAGGACATTACTAAAGTATGTGTGCATACATGTGTTTTTGTGTTTGTTTATGTGTGTCTATGTGATTGCTGAGATAAGTACAGGCTTGAATAATGATGTAGATAACAGGTTTAAAAATGATCACAAATACAGAAAATTGAAATGTTTCCTTTTTTGGGTTTGAGGTAAAAATCTCTGTCCATCCCCCACACTTGGCAGACATAAATATAAGGTTTTTCTGAACAATTTTTGAGAATCCTTACTTTTATCTCTACCCCAGTCTTGTCAAAATATGTGAGCTTATTTGGATTTAACTGGCTATGAACCTGAGCACTTATTTCAAATGCAAATCATAGTCTCCATTGTTTTAACCATAAAAGGCATGAACATGAATCTACAGCTGATTTCATGTGAAGTGACGTGGGATAACAATATTGCTTCCTTTTGTGGACCTGTTTCTCCTCCCACAGGACTTACAACTTCTTTACCTCTCTTGAGGCTTGTTGGTGCAAGCCCATAAACATTTATATGAATAAACTTATAATTAAGCAGTACTTCCTAATCCTCCAGCAAGTAATTATATTGAGTATTATTCACCCTTTACAAGAAATCCCTTATAGATCTAAAGAGTGACAGCCTCATCCAGTTTTCATTGCCTCCCTTGATGCGTTTCCATTTTTGGAAGTCTCCTTTCACTTTCTACTTTACATACAGGGACACAGAAAGAAATTCAAAGGAAGGAATCTTGAAAGAAGCACTTCATTAAATAATTATCAAATTAGAAAATTACATACTCAAATATCTCATATATGTATATAAGATGAGATATACAAGTTTTTGCATGCTTGATGGAGCTGTGCAATCTCCGACATAAAAATATGCATATATTTCTCATACAACATAATTAGAGAAAATTACACATCTAGCCAATTAACCTTCAGAAATATTTTCTTCATATTTTCTTCTTCCTTAACCCAAATCACCTTGACAACCCTACCTTCATTTTCCTCAGTTTCACCCTGACTTACTGCCCTCCCCCACCTCCCCTCTTCACATTTTATGACTTCATTAAAGAGCAAACTGCTTCCCCAGTTCCTGTCCTAACATTTTCTCAACCCCTTCCCAAGACCCAGATACTGGGCAAGACTCCAGCTGTTTGTGGGTGGACAAAACAATTACATAGAAACTCTCTTAGAGACCATGATGACTCTCCATCTGATGTCATGGATGGCCCAACCTGACTGCTGGCTCTCTCCATCTATTTGTCCATCAGCCACAAAAGGTACAGTGTGTCATCACTCTAAGCATTTTCTAATTGCCAAAGTTCCTTCTATGCCAGCCTACGGGCTTCCAGAAGCCCCAGTGTAACCAAAACACTTCCTTTTAGTGGATTTTGATATCTAGTGAGAAGAACAAGATTTACATGCTTTGGAGAGAGAGCATTTAAAGCCAAACTCAGGCTTTTACATCTGTCCCTGAGCTTACAGCAATATAGGGGGCCCTATCTCTATCCTGACAATCCTGAACACCAGGAGAACCATGGTGAAGATCAGTCCACCACTTCTTAGCAGACCTCGCACACCTTGTCCCCAGCTTCCATCCACAGGTTCTCGGAAGCGTGCAAGACCAGGAGTTTCCTGCTCGGCCCCAGCATGTGGAACAGCCTGTGAGTGCCAGTGCTGCAGTTTGGGGCAGCTCCACCTCAGCTCAGGACTCGAGTCCACACGCAGTTCCTCGCAGGTTTTCCTCTCTTGCTGTCTCCACTTCTGTAATCCTACTGGGGCTCCTTCATACCATTGCTCAGCTATTCTCATCTAAGACTGCAAAAAGTTAAGACACTTTGTCTTAGTACATTATTAAGGTAATAAAAAATTTCCCCATGACAAGCTAATGCTATAGATATACTACATATCTATTTATATGATATATAGATATAGATATATATGTTATGTTTTATGGAAAAATTAGAGGACTTCTAATACAAATTAGATGTTTTCACTTCTCAAGAACACACCTTAGAGGAATGTTGTTTCCATTAGCACACTGAATTGGACATACCTAAGTTCCAAAGCTTCTTGGTGACCTATTTGGGATATTTTCCTTTATGTGTCAATTCACTATGTTCTTTCACCTTAGTTTACTCTATTTCCTGTTGTGCCCTCTGAACATTAAGAAACCCAGTGATCTCCACAAAGCTGTTTAAGGCCAGAGGTAGCATTTGAGAAAGATGAAAAATGTTCCAAAATAAAATGTTTCGCATTCCTGTGGAGTAAATCATCACATCATCCAGAAAACATTTCACTGATCTCAGGTTGATTGTTGCTGGGTTCTGTATATAAACACCAAGACATAAAGAGATACTGCACAGCACATGCATTGTTTATGAGACACTCCCACATTACAGAGGCCTGATGATGGAAGAAGCTTATCTGGATGTTTGACAGCAGATCTGGCTGGGGATGGTAGTGCGGGGTGAAGAATGAAATGGTGCAAGTAGCCTTGGTGAAGGAGCAGGAGGTGATATTCTCAGATTGACATTAGCAGAACCATTGGCTTTTCTGGAAACTACAACTCACACCACATCCTAATTCCCTCTCAGCAATCACTCCATATACTTCTTCAAGATGGAAATACAGTCAGGGTTTCATTTTAGAAAGCTCAATCTCTACTTTTATAACAGACATTTCATGCCCTTCGATTACCTTCATGTTGAACCACATTTTTCTTTTCTTTTTTTTTTTTAAATATGGTCTCACTGTACAGCCCAGGCGGGCCTCAATCTCACAGGAATCTCATGCCTCAGTCTCCTAAGTAATGGACCTACAGTTTTCTTGAACTAACATTTTAGGGCTAAAGGTTTCGCTCAAGTGTTTTGTGCCTACATTGGAAGCACCAGGGTGCAAGTTCAATTCCTGGTAATACCAAAACAAAACAAAAAAGTCACATTTTAGCTCTCCATAGCATGATTCCTCTTGTGTTCCTGATCTCCCACTTATGTATGTGTTTCTCAGGCTGCATTCTCTCTGAACTAGTAACTATAAACTTTCATGATGGAAAACAGTTTATATACTTTCACTATTTATAAATTTCCCTTTATTGTTGCTTGCCCAAATCCTGTTCTTCCTACATCTTCATTGGAAAGTAACTATTGAATATATATTATTCCTCTTTTAAGTTCTCACTTCATTCTCTTGTGCATGGATGAAAGAATTCCAACAAGGTGATTAACTCTTCTACTAGACTGTCAATTGCAAAACAAAAGGATTAAAATATATATAACTTTGAGTCTTTTACAGTGTCCATTGTCCATACTAAAGACAGTATAAAAGTTTAAAAGTCGTATTGATTTAGTTGTGTTGGTGCTTCTAGGCCATAAGTGGAAAAAACTTACTTGGAAATGCTTCCCTCAGATCATCTATTCCCCAACAAGACTATTAGCCTTCATTGACTTTAACACTGAAGACAAATTCATATACATTAAGCAAAACTGAGTTATGTGTTTGGTTTTCAAAATTTTTTCTTTTCTTTTTTTTCCTTTTTTTTTTTTTTTTTTTTTTTTTTTTTTTTTTTTTAATAAGTTTCTCTGGCAACTTTTTATAGGTAATTTCCTTGCTGTCCAGTCTCTTCAGATTATTTAAATATTGCTGTTCAGAAGATACTAGCTGTCCTAACCCGGAATGTAAAAAGTATGTGCTGTTTGTTTGCCTGGCTCGGACTGCATTGTTTTCAAAAGGAAGGGTACAAGTCTTATCCAAATCAGTTGAAAACAATGAAACTATCTAGGAGATAATGTTCAGATAAAAGCGTTTTTTATCATATGACTGAACAACTAAGCAGTTGAAATTTGAAATACTTTGTATTGTTTTTCTCTCCCCCTTTCATAGCCATGGGAATAGCAGAATAAGGAATAGGCCAAGGAAATACCTTGGTATGAAAAGAAACAATCTTAGAAATTCTAATGAAGAATGATTTAAACCTTGTTCTGACACATGGATAATAGGGAGGTGTTTTCTCTCAGCATTCTTCTGCACCAAAAGCATTCAAACCAGAAAAACCAGTGTTTTTCTGGTTACCAGAGCTGCTACCACTGCTGGGAAATAGCATTCTGACCACGGAATTTTAAAAAAATTATTATGAAATAGTTGCATGTATACAGAAACACTCCAATAATATTTTCATCACAATATTATTGAACCATTGATATTTTGTGCTACACACATGACAAAATTTCACTCTTAATTCAGAGAAATAAAATATTCAGAGAAATTATTTTAACATCTGGCAATATTTAGGATTGGGATGGTTGAAATAACACACTTCTTTTTGTTTTAATTAAGTATCTTTAGTCTGTGTGTCTTCAAATAGCTACATAAATACTTGTGTGATTTTTTAAATTTCAAGTGACTCATTATCTTTTATCTTTTTTGAAAATTATTGTTTCTTCAAAACTAAGAATAAATGTAAACATTCTATAAATTTTTGAGTAAGATTTTAATTTATGCATTATTAAAAGAATTAATTAGGCTTTTTTTAAATGGATGTGTGTGTGTGTGTGTGTGTGTGTGTGTGTGTGTGTGTGTGTGTGGTACCAGGGGCTTGAACTCAGGCCCTTGTGCTTCCAAGATAGGTGCAGCACCACTTGAACGAAATTCTCATCCTTTTGAGTGGATCTTAGCTATGAAATAGGAAGAAGAGACTGAGCCAAATACAAGTTTAGATCATGTAGGCTTATTTTTATTTACTTATTTGAACATTTTATTAGAAGTATTTTGTGTTCATTTTTGACTGTAGTTCTTTGAATAAACTTCCACATCATATTTTTACATTCATTGATAATATCTCACTAGAAATTATTCCTTGGTCAGCTTTATAAAAAAACAACGTTAACTTTAAAAAGTTATCTTATTTATGAAAAGATTACTATATTTCCTTCAGTGGCCCTTCTCTTTCTATAATAACATCACCAGATTCATCTGAACTCAAAGACATATTCATCAGAAACTTTGTTCATTATCGGAACTGATAGAGTACCTTTACCTCTACTTTTCCATCTGTAAGCAAAAGTTTCATATGTGATAATCTCACATTACCCCTGTAGTCATAGGAAATATTTTCCTTTCCTTGACCCATCAGACTCATGTTCCCTCTTCTCCTTGCACATTTTTTTTTATTCTAGTAACATAGAATAGTGTTGGAGGAATGAAGTCAGGAGAAGAAGACAGCTTTCTGGTACTTGCTATAGATTTCTCAAAATTCTAAAATAGATAAAGTTCACTTGGGACATTCTCTCACATTTTATTTTTTCATTTCCCATTGTCACCAAAATAACACTCCCCTGTTCCTACACACTCCTCCCTCTCACCCCATATTGATGTTCTGCTAACTCATACAGTAACTTCACCATAAAATCTCTGCAGGGGTGGATGATGAGAAAGGCTAAATGAGGAAGCCGACTGTAATGACAATGCAATAGCCTGACTACATTAATATCCACTAAGATCTGGATAACCACTAGCATTTTAAATTCTTCTGTTACAAGTATATTGAAATCTTGCCCCATGGCAAATTGTGCTTCTGCTTTTTGTAGTTTCTTTTTTCTATACGTATTCTCTACATCTGGTATTTAGGACAGAAAAAGCTCTTACTCATCAGATATTCTTCACAATGTCTGTATGATGAATTAACATTTTTGAACAAAGGTGAGTGCAACTTCTGTGGAAAGAAGGAATTCTACAGCTTGACATTCTGATGTATGGCTTCGGGTTTGGAAGGCAGGAATGCATAGTATGTGAGAAAATGTGGCTCTCTGATCTCCTGTTAGTCTCCATTTCATAGTCTTACAGCTCACAAAAATAATCCAGTGGAAGCCTATGGGGGATGCAGCCTTCAAATAAGTTTTCTTTTTTCATCCATGATTCCAGAAATTTGATTATTTCAATTAAGTAAGGTTTAAATTTTTTAAGTATCTCTAGGGATTTTCATGTTTTATCCTTTGGCAGTTCCCTCAGTTGTGAGTGTGAGGAAACCGCAGACATCAGAGAATATTGTCAGTTTACTGGAAAAATTTACATGAAAAGAATATTATTTGGGTCAATAATATGTGTGGCACATGAGTATTATGAAACATAATGCATCATCCTATATTGTTCTTCATTATAAATATGAATATATATTAAGTATTCATGTAACATGCATATTGTTAAAGCACAAACTTACATGCACAACTATAATATATAACAGAGCAAATATATAATCACATAAACTTATTACATTTATATATGTTGTATAATATATGTCTATGGCAAAAAGGTATATATGTAGATATGTAGATAAATGAAATATTTCTGAATCCAAAATCACACTAATATTAGAAGTTTGTATATAAATGTTGAAATCCCTACAACATATTCTATCCCTTGACTCCTCTTCCTAGCAAAGACCTTGCTGGAGCAGGGCAGACTTGTAAGACTGGAAGCTTTGCCAGCCCCTTCACATCTTAGGCTTGTGGCTTTGGTCCAGTATGAAGCTGGATTCAAGAACAGTTTGGTGTATTACTATATCTCATTGATGAAACATTATTTGCTCAATTGGTATCTCTCTAAAACAGCAAGTTTTCTTTTGGCTGATTTTGTGATAGCAATCTTTTTTTCTGGAGTGAGATGGAATCTCAATGCTGTTTTCATCTGCATCTCTTGAATGACCAGAGACACTGAACATTTCTTCATATGTTTCTTAGCTGGTTTTACTTCTTCATCTGAAAAATGCCTGTTTATTTTTGATGCCCAATTCTGAATTGCCCCCCCCCTTAAATTGGGGGGACTGATGTTTTTAAGTTCTTTATATACTTTAGATACAATCTTTTGTTTGAAAATCACTTGGTAAAATTTTTTCCCCATATTGTAGGTTGTCTTTTCATTCTGTTGGTGGCTTCTCTTATTGTGCAGAAGCTTTTTAGTCAGATGAGATCCCAGTTGTTGATTCCTTCTGCTAGTTGCCCTGCTGCTGGTGGGACTTGAGGAGAAAGGAACTTTTCTATTGGTGGAATTAGACTCATGCAGCCAGAATGGAGATTCCTTTAAAAACTAGGATTAAAGATCTCATTTGACCCTGCTAGTTCCCTTTTAGGTATATACATGAAAGAATTGAAAGAATCGTATCACAGCAAGATGTGTGCACCCATGTATAGCACCTCAGTTTGTATCAGCTAAATCTTGAAAACAGCCCAAATGCCCATAAATGGAAGATTGGATAAAGAAGATGTGGAGTTTGTTTGTTTTTTTTTATCATAAAATGAAGTACTACTCTGCCATAAGGAATGATAAATTTGAGTCATTTATACTCAAATGGACATACCTTGACACCATACTTATAAGTGAAATAAATAGGATACAGATGTGTAAATGCCATATCTTTTCTCTAGTATCAGAAACTGAAGGTGAAATGAATGCCAAAATGTGTGATAGGTACTGTAAAATAGGAATAAAATGGTCAAAAGAAAAAAGGAAAGGGCAGATAGGGGAAAGTAAAGAAGGGAAGGAAAAAATTTGATGGTAAATAAAGGAAACAAAGATTGGGGGTGGGGTTGGTAGTAAGGGCAGGGGAATGGGAAAAATGAGACTCAAAATGTTTCAGGTATAGATACAAACTCTCAAAGTTGAATGTGTTTATAATGTGTGTATTAAATATATCAATAAAGACCATTTTTAAAAAAAAGATAACAGATTTTTTCTATAATTATTATTTTAACCCATTTTATTATGGTGAACATATTATGGGACTAATACGTGTAGATACCAAATTAAATAAGACATATATGTGCAGAGATCTCATAGTCTAGAGAGTAACTTCATTATACATTGTATCATGTAAATATAACAATGTTTTATAATTGTGTTCAAGTTTATAAAGGTTATTTTATGCAAATATGTTTAAATACAAGATTACATTATGCAATTGTATGCGAGAAATTCTAAATGAAAATCTAAGAACTAAATTTAAATTAAAATGTTAGTGTAAGAAGATAAAGGGCATCATACAAATGAAAAATAGAATTTTAAGCTTGCATAGAAAAAATAACAATGAAGTGCACTTTTCTGACAATGATTAGTGAGTTTCCAAATGTCTTGAGCCTAAGTTATTAAAGTTAAGTAGTAAAACAATATATCTTCATAAGCTTTTCTGTACTTTGACTTTACAACTAACTGTGTTATTGATCAAATGTGGTTTCCTTTTTCTAGGGAAATAATGACCTTTAAAAATATCTCACATAGCTTTCTAGTGATCAAGTTCCTTGTGGAAAGCAACATTCTGATGAAGAAATTGAGACTAAATCAGGACCACGTGGATTACATTACCTCCAAATACATGGACTTTTAAAGAGGCTATAAGGGAAATCTCTGACAAAATCCCCCTTGATTTGTATGAAACAGATCTGAAAAACACACAAAAATGTGGATATTGAGAAAACTTAATATAAAAACTCTTCAGGAGTTTGAATTGCTTTCCCATTCAAAAATATCTTGGATTACTCTAGAAATATACAGACATGTTCTGGAATGATTTGACCATGCTAGAAATTTAACTGTGTATGAAATTTGTGGAATATCCCTAAATGCAACCAGTTGCATAATTTTACATATATCACCCTGGGTAATATAAGATTTCTAATATATTACTTAGAAAACCTCTAGGGACGGTAGTATTATTTGTAGGTTTTGTCAACTTTGCAGTGCTTTAATTCACCTATGCAGGGCAATTCCAGACTTTCTAGAAGAGTAGTGAATCTGCCCACAGAAGTTCTTGAGGGCAGAATTATAACACAAAGTCTTCTGTGAAATACCACAAATCCAAGAAAGTATTTCTCTCCTCCGTGTCCTCTTAGGCAGGAAGAAGACAATAAGAAGCTCTAAGAATTGACTAGCCAAGATGATTTGGAACACAGAGACCCAAACTAGAGTGACACCCCAGTGAAGGGCCGTCCTCAAGCCTGAAGTGGTTCTGACTACAGCCTGGAAGATCAAGTTATCAGATGGCTCAACACATGAAGCCTCCTGACTCAAGTCTTCATAGCTTCCACATGGATCCTACACTTCAGCATTTTATTCAGGGCTGACTTCAAACCTCAAGGAACTGTACTTATGGTCTAGAATTGACCCTGTATCTGAGGCACAAGAGAACTTAACACTTCCTATCTGACTGTCTGTTATCCCCATGAAAAAGCTGCCTACTTCCTAACATAAGGCCTCTCAGAGATCCACAACCTTCTTAGAGTCCATGATGTGCAGAGGGGCTTGGTGACCATGAGGAGTAACAGGAACTGCTTCTCTCACTCCAGGAGAAATCTCTCTCTCTGCAGATTCTTCAATGGGGTAGAATGCCTTTTGTATAAATACAACACAGACACAACACAATCTTCTTGAATAATAATTATTGCATTTTTGATAATCCCAGGAATCAGTCATTTTCTGTTGCTCATGTCCTCATTATGTTTCTGTATTTTTGTATTTCATATATTTTCTTTTCACCTAGATCACTGAATATTCCTCATCTTAATAATACTATTTCAGAATTTGCAAAGCATTAACCTCACACTATTTTGAACAGAAAACACAGAAAGATCTTATTTTTACATTGGTCCCATAAAAAGCACCATAGCTTTTTAGGTGTGAGCAAGAAGAAAATATGCTTGCTTCCCACCTGCAGATCTTAATCTATGTGGATCCCAGCTCCCACTTAAACTGAGGACATAATGTTTTCAAGTCCCTGAAAAACTTGTAAATTCTAGCAAAGTAACCTGGTAGGAAAATCTCGGAATTTCATAGCAACCAAACCAGTGGTAGGATCACCATAAGCACCTGGCAGATGAGCTTCTTTTTCCAAATAGTATAAGGTGAATATTAGCAGGGAACTCCTGGGCCCTTTAGTTTTAGCACCACATTGCACTACTCTTTTCTCCATACTGCCAACGTATTGGTAAAAAATGGGAAAATGCATCAGACAGTCGATGCCTTTGATGAATTTGTCTGCACACTTCATTAGGCTGATTGTCATTTTAAAAGAAATGATACATAGAAAGTCATGTTTACTACTGTTGTTTTGTTTGTTCATTTGAATGAGGATGTTGATGTTGAAGAGTATGTAAATTGTGATGATTTCTAAGGGTTTTGTGTTCCCCAGGGCCAGTACAACACCCTCATTTCCAAAAGCCAGGCTGTGAGAACACAGGTAGAATCTGCTCCCTCCCAAATGTCCCCATTGTCTCATCTGCTTGTGGAATCCTGTATTTCTGTAACAGTCTAGAAGTGATCAAATCTGCCACTTTTGTCCTGCCTAGATGCTTGACACCTACTAATAAGGTAGGATTATTATACTTTGCAGTTCACATAAAATAACATTCAATCTGCCACACCAAACTTCATGCCCTGGAATGAGCCTCTTAATCAGTAGCCAGTAAAGCAAAATGGAAAGACAGTGGATCCCAAGGGAAGTCCTAACTTTTACACCCAATACACTTGGTTGATGGTTCCTTTGACTGGTTCCTCAGTCAAAGTGTTAGCAGGATGACTGGACTCAATTTATCTAATGACAATCATAAGACCTTTAACAAAACCCAACAGCACAAATTTCCCACATTAATCTCCTGACCAAAAACCATAGCGCACTAGCACAAGCTGGAATGTGTTGGTCATTTTCCTCTGCCTCCTTGAGGAGAAAAAAAGGAAATTAGTTATGATCTGATAGGAAAAATGTTATATCTGTACAGGACTTCAGGCCATGATATGATTTTATTTTTTGGAAATAGCAAATCTTAAAATCTAGTTCAGACTCAAATACTCAAGTGTGAAATAGCATGTAGTAGGTCAAGAGATAGATACTAGACAGGAGTCACAAGAGAAAGAAAACTTCTGTCATACTTAAATAAAACTGTCCGGGGGGAACTGGAGAAGTACTCCTTTTTTAAAAAAAAGGACCAGAATATATGCAAGTAAATTCTTGGATGTAATTACTGGAGACAGCTCAGTGAAATGAAAATATTAGAGCCAGTCAGAGAGGGTGAGGCCCTTGAGGGAGTCAGGACAGAGCAGGAAGAAACATTACAACTGTAGTTGGGGGCACATCTGTTAAAGGCCAGGCCTCGAGATAAAGACAG
This sequence comes from Petromus typicus, assembly GCA_004026965.1. Classification (NCBI taxonomy): domain Eukaryota; kingdom Metazoa; phylum Chordata; class Mammalia; order Rodentia; family Petromuridae; genus Petromus; species Petromus typicus. The sequence goes on from PVIR01006432.1 coordinate 65,329, forward strand.
ATTGACTAGACTTAAATGTCTCTTCAAGGGATAAACAATAAGTTAAAGAATCAAGTATAATTGGTATCACCTGGTCCAATAAGATCTAGACAGACATCAGTCACTCCAGTGGGTGACTAAGACCTCCTGATCCATCTTTTCCTAAAAAACTTTTTGTTCTTTCCATGTACACTTGCTGTCTGACCTGTTTCCCCAATGGATCAATATTACCTAAGTGGTTATATTTATAATTGTATTGGTGGATTATAGTTTGGACCCACATTGTGCATACCACATAATCTTGTACCCATTTTGTGATTTTTCTCTACAAAGCTTTTTTTTTTTATTATTATCTTTCTTGGTACATTAAATATACACATCATGATTGCACTCCATAATGGGGATTTGTACCAGTATAAGACAAAACTTAATTCTCATTTTTTCCCATAGCCCCACCCACCCTACCACCCCCCCATATATATAAAATTTGTTTCCTTACTTTTTTGTTACAATCTCAACATTGTCCCCTTTCACCTTATTTTACA
>PVIR01006433.1:0-65998 GCA_004026965.1 Petromus typicus
GAGCTCCGCGGCTGGGCCCTGGCTCTGAGCCTCTCTCAGGACGAGCCTCAGGAATCCCAGGTTTGGGGTGTCCAGGGTGGGGAAGAGGATCTGAGGGGTATGGTCAGACATGACTCCGTCTTCGGGTTCTCTCCAAGTGCTCGCGCTCATCATTAATGCCTCCCTAGACCCATTTAAAATGTTCCCTCCTTCTCTGAAGGACAGAGTCGCTGACAATGGCCTGATTACTTTCCAGCTTCTAAATTTTGTTTTTCCTCTTGTTTTCTTCCACAGGTTTACGACACTTCACTCCTTTACTCTCCATTTGGTGACATCTGGTGGAGGGGATCGAGTAGGTATTTATAGCTAGAAGTTTCCTATTTGTTGTTGCATCTGCCCTGCAAATCTGAAGCACTTGAAAGCAGAGAACATTTTATTGCTTCTTTTTTTAGGCAGCTCTAGTGGAAACTTGGATGCTCTCTGTTTACTAGGATAAAAATTTCAGGGTTTGTGAACTATTTGTGATGAGAGAATACTAACTCCTCAAGCCAAAATCATTGTAATACCTCCCCTCACAGTGCCCACAAGTGTAATGGTCTGCCAGTCCTGTGGCCACATGCCAAGCCCACACCCAGGCCCTCGTGGAAGTGGCCATAGGTAAAGGAGGTGAACGACCTTGCGGATGACTGCCGCTCGCCTGTCTCCAGACCCACCATCTGCCCTCCGTCATCCTCGTAGCTCTCAGGGCTCTGGCCCTGCAGTCTCTCACAGAGAGAGGCTCAGCACCGGGCTAAGTGCTGTACACCTATAATCTCAAACTCTGGGAGGCTGAAGCACAAGATCAGGTGTTCAAGTACTGCTTGGGCAACTTAGCAAGACCCTGTCTCAAAATTTAAACAAACAAACAAACAAATAATAAACAGGACTGGTGGAGCAGCCCTGGCCCTAGTAACACAAGCGGAGGGAGAGCCAGTCTTCCCATCGCTCGCCCTGCTCCCAGATGGCACAGGAGTAAACTGCAGACACCCTTCCTTCCCTGAGCACTGCCCCTGCAGCTGAGTCTCCTCCGGCTTCCTTCCTCCCAACTCAGCCTCCAAGAGCCTAGAGGGCCGTGTGTGTCCTCAGAGGACCTGGTGTGGCTGTCCTCATGCTGCCCACTGCCCGACGGTCACCTCCCCGCTCACTCCCTCCAGAGGGCCCATGTGCTGGGGCACCAGCCTTCCCAGACCTCCCACACCACAACCTACACAGGAATTCATCCGTTGGAATCTATTCCTTGGCATGTCAGTTTATGCTTCTGTCTGAATAGAGACCTGTCTCTCCTGGACAGCTGTACTGGCAGGAGCAGAAAGGACGTCGACAATCGCTTCTCGGCCTTTTGGCTAAGATCAAGTGTAGAAAGGACGTCGACAGGAAGCAGGAATGGGAGCTAGGGAAACCGGGAAGCGGTGCACACAGTCACGTGCCACGGGCCCCACCTGTGCCTGGTGTCCTGCCTGGTACCCGGGCTTTCCTCCCGCAGCATCTGTAGTTCAGGCCTAAGGCCCCGGAGGCCACGCGTCCAGGGTGCTCACTTGGCTCGGGCCCTTCCAGCCACTGGTCACTGCACACAGTGCAAGCACAGAGCTGCCCACAAGTCAGGGGAAGCCTGCCTGCGCCATCCTCACTGCCACCCACTATAGCTTCTTCCAGCAGCACGCTCTGCTGCCCTGGTCAGTTTTTCCCAGGCATGAGGATGCCCAGCACGTGGGAGATGGGAAGAGGAAGAGAGAACAGGATCTGGCACCACCCGGGGCCCACCTGGGCTTAGAGAGCTGTGCGTAGGAACCGCTGCCTTGATCACCACGGCCACGGACAAGAAGGGAGTGGTCTGGTCCCCAGAGACGTCAAGGCAGCGAGGAGCGGGGACTGTGGAGGTGAGGACTGTCTACACGCACTAGACCCGTCCATGTGTCTTCCTATCCGGTGCGAGGGTAGAAGGTGCTGCATAGTAGCCAAAGGAGCTCGAAGTTACTTCTGTAGCCGTGTGCAAGCTGGCGGGAGCTCCAGCAGCATCTCCAAGAAGATGTAGGCAGGAAGTGCCTCTTTCTCTACCTCTCCCTCTTTCTCTCCCTCTTCCTCTTCCTCCCTCTCTCTTCCTCCTTCCTTCCTTTACTCTCTCCCTCTCTCTCCCTCCTCCTCTCTCTCCCTCTCACTCACTCACCCTCCCTCTCTCTCTCTCTCTCCCCTCCTCCTCCTACTCCTCTCTCTCTCACGCTCTCTCTCTCTCCTTTTGTTTTTAAACTGGGGATTGAACCCAGGACTTTCACAGGGAATTACATCCCCAACCTCTTCTTTACTTTTCATTTTAAGACAGTCTCCTTAAGTCACTAAAGAGCCCAGGCAGGACTGGAACTTGCAGCCCTCCTGCTCCAGCCTCCCCAAGCTCTGGATTAGTCATGCCCCACCGTGTCCGCCTTCAGCCGTCTCTTGCAAGAGAAGTGAAGTGCACCCCTCTCTGCTCGTGGTGCACTGCTGTGATGCCTGTGACAAGTGCAGCTCCCTGCCACACCAAGGACAGCTGCACAGAGTCCCCTCACTCCCCAGGGGAATGGTTCCTCCCTCTGGGCCTCCAGAGATATCCTGGGCTTGTCCCTGCCTTCTGTGATGAGATTGGAGTGATCTGAATTCCAAGAACATTAGGGACGCCTGCATTCCGGTGAAATGTGAGCAGTAATCAGAACTGAATGAGGAGGATTTAGAGCCCTACGCCATCTGTATCAGCCGCACTCCGCCATCTCCCACAGGAGAGATGATTGGGAGTTGATTGCAAGCTCTTTTTGATGATGCTGTAAAAAACTGTTTGAAAATCATCATCCCTTCTTCACAAGAAGGATTATATTGGGCAACATGAAGTCATGATTACATTGCACTAATTTTAGCGAAATCAGACGTCTTCACGAAAGCTTTGCTCATGCTTGCCAGCCACTGATGATTGCGTCAAAGTTGCCCAAGTGGAGACAAAGGAGAAAGAATGAACACCCCCTGTTGCTCTGAGGGAGCTGTCCCTTCATCAGGAATAAAACTAAGCCTTGGGCCATCGATGGGCCCTTCTCCCCAATGCCCTAACTCTGAGGGCTCTGTGGGCTGTCCCCAAGCCACCCTGTGTCTGCTGGCTTCTCATAGGCAAGAGAAGTTGGAGAAAGATGTCACAATGCCAGCCTCTTCGCAAAGAGTCTGCCAGTAAGAACTTCGGACGTGAATTCTGCCTCCTTCAAGGTCTTGTTCTTGCAGAATTGGTGAGGATCTTGCTGTTCCTCCTCCACGGTCTGTGTTGAATTACTGTCATCCTAAAATACCGGTCACATCTTCCATGAGAACAATGACTCTGAACTCTTTTCAAATCTCAGTGCTGTCGGACTGTGTGAGGATTTGTTTCTTTGCTTGGTTTTTCGGTTGTTGGTTTTTGGTTTTGTTTTTTTAAACTGGTCTCTGCGGAGTTTCTAGAGGACTCTGACATACTTACTCCTTACTCCTCTGATTCTTACCCTTCACTCATTTGCCTATAGTACAAACCCTGGGCGTCTTTCATGGCCTGCGGAACCTGGCCTTTAAGAAACATGGTTCCTGCTAGGGGACACGTGGTCCCTGCGAGTGGACACAAGGAGACACTGAGCTGCTCTGCAGACCCTTCCTTGCCTGACGGGCGTGAATTTAGAGGAAGAGTAGATCCCAAGTCTCTGTGCCTCCTGTTTGCTGAGGAGGCTATCAACATTGCACCACCTTCCCAGGTCTCTTGCAATCTGACAGGGCACTAGTGTCTGGGATGAGGGCAGCGGAGAGGCCCTGGGCTGCAGAGTGACCAGGCCTCTGCCTGGTCTTTCCCTGCACTGTCGGGTGCCCTCGGCAGTGGCTCTGAACTCTCAAGCCTCGGGCTGCTTGTCTCTGCAGTGGGAGTCATTATAGTGACTCCCCCGGGGGCTGTGTGAAGTACATGGCCTCAGGTAGGGGGATCCTGCTAAATCAACCTGACTTGCAGGGGAAAGGGGGCTTTCTATGACTTGATTCTGACATTATCTGTCAAAGTCTTCTCAAGCTGTGTCCTGGACCAAGACAAAGCTCATGCACGCCCCAGACCAACCCCTTGGTGTGACTCTGAGAGGCAGACTGGGAGGGCCCCTCAAGGTAACAGGAAGCACAGGGTGCTGTATGAAAGCACAAAGCCCGCCTGGGGGCGCACTCGGAACCAGATCCGAGGCTCCAGAGCCAGTGTGGCTGCTCTCTGCCAGAGCCCCTGCTCCTACCATGCACCCTGCGAGACCTTGAGAGCAGCACTTTGCTGGGGTGGGGGCTGTTCTCTTTGTTGCCAGGCACATAGACAAGGCTCTAGGGATGGCTGGGAGCCCAGAAGCTCCCTCTCCGAGGCCCACAGCGTGGTGGTCACGAGACACTTCTACTCCTCCCTGGCCTGTCTTGCTCCCTCTGGCCAAAGGCTCCTGCGCCCTGGTCTAGGCCACCGAGCGAGGAGCAAGTCTCCTATCCACACACAGGCCAAGTGACCGAGGCAAGATGGGGGCAGCACTGGCAGGGGCTTGCTGCTGCCCACCTGGAGCTCGGGGCCGCCCGCCCTCCCTCCGCCTTCGCTGCGCAGGCAGCCTCCAAAGCTGGTTAGCAGTCAGCAGAGCATTTGTCCTCGAATTCTCAGATGGATGTGATCTGAAAAAAATCACAGAGAAGAAAATATCCTGAGGACGTCAGAGGGGGAGAATGTGCAGGGCAGATGCCGCCCGCCGCCTCTTGTCCCTGTTTTATCTTTGAAAATGCATAAAACATGAGCAAAGAGGGAGAAACAGTTCCAGCTTTGGGTAAAATCAAAAAACAGTGTTTCATAGCTAGGGTTGAACCTTTATGTCCTAAGTTGCTAGAAATTCAACGCCCTGTGGCTTCGTGAAACCCCAGCACAGGACAGACCTTGAGAGGTGATTATTCCACATCTCAGCCTTGGCCTGGTGAAAGAGCATCCAGGCTAAAATCAAAGCCTTGTCCTTGTCCTCTAAGTTTAGACACCCCCCCTCCTGCTGCATTGGCCCTCTTTTAGTCAAAGGGGTTCCCTTGGGGACAAGTTTTCAGCGTGCTTTCTATTCACCCAGTCATTGTCTGCTGAGCACCTTCCAGATGCTCTGCCCTCTGGGAGGGGCAGAGGGACTCCTGGGAGTCCTGTGCTATTCAGAGGACCCCAAGCAGGACCAGAAGGCAAGAAGTGGGGTACAGCAGGACAGGGAGCTAAGCCAGGCTGAGGGAAGACCTTGGTTCAGGATGTCCATCCCCTCAGCTTCACCAGCACCCCTTTGTATCATAACAGCTCCTGCATAGCGCTCTTTACTTTAAAAAGGCACTCATGACAATTTCCTTTGTTTTTGTATCAACCACCGCACGCAGGTCATTTGAATGTGTTGCAGTTTGGATCTTCAATGGCCCCACGGCCCCGCATTGGAAGCTTAGTCCACTGGGAGAGGGGACACCTTCAGGAGGCGGAAGGTGTGGATCACTGGAACGCTGCCTGGGGGGACACTTCCTGTTCTCCATGGGGGAGAAATTCTACTCCATGACACATGCCCAGCGTGACACTCTGGTCCCCAAACCAATAGCAAGAAGCACAGAGACCATGGAGTGAAGCCTCTAGAACCGTGAGCCGGAGGAAACCTTCCCCCCATTTAAATTGTGTATCTCGGCACAGGCCAGGCACAGGGATAACATGGCTAGCATGTTACTAACATGGGACTAACATGGCATGGCTCCTAAGGAAATGGGGGGGTCTCCATCCTCAGAGCTAGAGACTGAATCAGGAGCCGGATTCAGGGCTGGGCACTCTGGGTCTCCGGGTATCTTCCTTTGCTGACACGACCTTTCCACTGTCATGTCCAGCTGAGCTGAGGTGATGTTTCTGCGGCGGGATGCTGCCGAGGGAGGGCAGGCAGAAGGACTGCCATGAAGCTCGCAGGCCGAGAGCACATGTCATGCGATCTCACCAAAAGAGAAAGATGTTTCCTTCTTCCCCTCCTCCTCTCCCTCCTCCTCTCTCTCTTTCTTCCTCTTCCTTTTCTTTTCCTTCTCCTTTTTTTCCCCCCAAACTGAGTGAACCAAACATGAGAGACCCCGGTTGGTCAGCAGTGATTGGATTTTGGAGCAGACAAAGCCAGCTCGTGGTCATCATCTGGTGGAAACAAGATGGTCTCCCTCTGAGCTTCCCAGACAGAGAACAAGACCTTCCTGTTTGAAAGCAGCTGTCCAGTAAGGAAAGAAAAAGGGGAATGTGAATTTTGTGCTGGTGGTTAGAAGCTCGGGTTGCGGTCAGTCATAGTTGGGTTTGAGTCCCAGCCTTTTCCTTATTTGAGACTTTGTCGTTCTTTGGTACCTTTGGGCAACTCATCCAACCCACCCTCACCGTAACCATGAGAACATTACCTAAGCTCAGGTACAGACCATGGCACAAATCACCCGATAAATGGCAGAGATGGTGGTCACCATGTGAATCGTGGGCAGTGTCCTCATTACCACCCCCCCGTGGCCCTAGGAAGACCTCAGGGGGCTCCCTCCCAGCACTGCTCCCTCCACTCCCCATGGGCTGCCCACTTCCTGTCTTCTAGAGTCTGCCTCCAAGAGAACAGCCATTCCCACGAAGGTGCCTTTCGGTTAGGATCTCTGTTTTCCAGAATATTCTGTGGAATTCGCACCCCCTAGCAGGCAGGACCTGCTTCCCAGGGACCTGAGTGCTCCCTGCTACCATTCAAAGCTGGGCCCCAGCAGGTGGGAGTAGGTGTGCTGGAGGAGCCGAGCTCTCCCCGGGAGTTCTGGCTGTGTCTGCTATTACTTACTGCAGAGCTCTGGGCTGTGTTACGAGCCGCCACGGCCCGTGGGGGCCCCGCCGGCCTGAAACACACACACAGACAAGAATGTGCAGGGCGGCAGCTGAGAAGCACCAGCGGGCATGAGCCAGGCCATGTTTCTACTTACAGCCCCCCTCCCTCCACCCCAGGAGCCGCCCTCCACCCCGCCACGCTCACCAGTCTTTCTCCTGCTTCCCAGCCAGCCCCCCACAGGACAGCCCCCTGGGATGCCCGAGGGGCCCCAGACTCAGGCTGGCTTCAGGCGACAGGGACCTCTGGCCTCATCTTCTGACCTCATCTCAAAATCAATTCTGTCATTAACGCTGGAGACAAAAGTTAAAGTTGGGATAAAACCTGATTCTGAGGGAGGAAGCTCGTGGTGTCAAGGCAAAAATGAGCAGGGACCACATGTCCACAAGAAGGTGGAGAGAGGAAGTAAACACTGGGAAACCATTTCACTTCCTACAGGAGTAAAAGTTGAAATGCAGGCTAAGTCAAAATGCCCTGAACTCGGGTGAGCGTTGGACTATGACTAGTTACTAATCAAACCCAAAGCTGCTGCATTAGGAAAACACAAGTAGAAGATGGGACAGAGTGGAGAGCTCAGAAGTGTGTGTGTGTGCGTGTGCATGCGGGTGTGCGTGCCCATGTGTGTGTCTCTGTGGGCAGGACAGATGGCCTAGAACAGTGGTGGCACACCTAGGGCACATGTGCCACGGATCGCTGCTCGCTATCACTGAGAGCTCCGAAAGGTTTTCCGTGTCTGGACCAGAAGAAGCATCAGATGCAAACCTCCAAGAAGGGAACCTGGTGCAAGTGATTCCCAGGCTCCCAGCTCTGGGCCCCAGGACTCTGAAGGGTTGGGATGGTGTGGAGGGCGAGGGGCGTCCTTGGTTGCTCATCCTAAGAACAGAACGTGCTTGCCAGCACCACTATTCGTTGCACAATACAGAAAGACTCTCCCTCCTCACAAAGAAAGGTTCCCAAACCTCAGGTTGCTATTGTGACCAGCATCTAATCAGCCCCAATTCTTCAGTGAGGGGGGTGGAATAAGGTCCATGCCCATTAGCACCACTGGAGCCCATGCGGTGCGTGTCCCCCAAGGTCCTTGTGGTAAAAGATGGATCCTAGAGAGGAGCCATGCAGGCTGGAGTGGCAGTGCTGCGAAGGGTCCTCGGTCACTGGGGTGCTCTCAGAGAGGCTTGCTTCCCCTCTCCACCTCTGGCTCATGGTGAGTTCGCCCTCCACATGCACCCACCAGGATGTGTGGCCCGGGCCAAAGACCAGTGTCCCGGTGCCATCTTGCCGGGACTGAACCTCCAGCAGCACGAGCCCAAATGAACCTTTCTAAGTTTATTAGCTCAGGTGTCTAACTACAGCGACATAAATCTGACTAGTACGTTCACCAATAACAAACTTTTGGAGAAGAGTAGAAGTGTGGAAATTCTGTATTTCTCAATACAGACCATTAGAGACACATGAGATAAAATTAGGAATAGCTGCCGTAGTTGTCATTTCCACAAATGAGTCCACGGTCAGCACTGATATTTGTAGTTTTTATCCCTGTGTCCCTCTGGTCTTCAGCTACCCCCACAGTGGGCCATGGTGCCTGACCTCATCTATCATGCAGAGCTCTCTTCCTCAAGGGTCTGAAACATTAGCCGTGCCGCCCGGGCTGTGCTGCTAACATCTTCCGTTGAATTCTGCACGAAAAGTACTAACAGGCACCCTGCAAGAATGTCCCTGGAAACCACATGTCGTCTCTCCTGACCCTGTTTTACAGCAGCGGTGCCGTTTGGGGATTGGTCACAGTTTATAGGGTACAGCAGCCCCCCTTCTCTCCCATGTGGTTCAGTGAAACAAGAAAATGAGGAACTTCCATGTACCTATAGTGTCCACTGAAACCAAAGTTTTTCACTAAAAAAGTAAGATCACTAAACCAAAAGAGCTAAAAGCTACAAGCACATGAGGCCACAGTGTCAAGTCCTCCATGAGCAACACTGGCTATTAGGAAACCATAGTGAGAAACTATTACCCTTTCTGCACTAACATATTCTGGCTCTGAGAGCACACACAGATGGATTGGTCACTGATGCAAAGCATATAATGTGTTTTGTAAAACCTGCCAGCCACCAAAGCTTTGCTCTCCCTCTAGGAACAATAATTGTCTTCACGGAGCTGTGCTCCCATTCTATGAAGATGGAGCTTCTAGGAGATGGGGTACAAAATAAGACAAGTGAATCTTGTGGGCATGAAAGTATCACCACACTTTTTCCTTGTAGAATTAGTTCCTTGGTTAGGAAAAAATTATCATGTAGTCATAATACTCTGCGTGTGTTAAGTCCATAGATGCTGAGGCTAGTGAGAGCAGCTCAGACAGGGAAAGAAAATCCAAACTAAAACAAACGTCTCCTTCGGCAAAGACAAACACCATGGTTGTCTTGACGTAAGGGTCCAGTGTAATGAGCCCCCCAGTGGTGTTAGCTCCATGGGCCTGGAGTTGGCGGCCAGCATGAATTGGTTGGGGTCCAGCTGGGGCACAAGCCAGATGGACCTTGGCGAAGAGAAGTCCGTGTCATAAGTCCAGGTACAAAATCTACTGCTATCACAATGGTGACACTGTCTCTGAGTCCACTGAGCCGAAGTTGAGTAGCTGGAAAAAGAAGCAGACTGATATCCTTCCTTGTTCATGTGCTTGTCACCTCAGGACTCCCTGAACCTTCTCTGCCACTTCAACTTGGCAAGATTCCTACTGCATGTGCCCAACGCTGAGTCTCAGGGGTTCGGATAATTCCTAGTTCACGTTGGGCAGCTCAGGTTCCACGGCCACTTATGACATCCTAACCAGGCCTTGGAATTCTATCATGATCCAGTAGCCAGAAAAGACCTATTTCTCAGACAAAAATAGTGTATATTTAAATGTAAATTGAATCATTCCAAAATCCCAGGGATCTTTCCTTACATCCACATACTGTGGTTTCTCTTGCTGTGGTTTCTTCCCAGAAGACTCCATACAGCAGGACAACATACTTGACTCCAGCGACCCCTGGATCTGCTGAGTCACGAGCATGCTCCGGCTCGAGTGAGCTGCAAAGACTTCTCTTTTTCTGGATCCCCTTAAAGTGGATACCATTACGGTTTGTTCAGTAAGTGGTCACCAGGGTGCATTCAAATGTGGTGTCTGAAGTCCAAAATGGCCCACCAAAAATGATAGGTTTTTCTTAATTACAAGGGACACAAGGCTTGAAGAGAAGTTGGCTTCTCTCTCTCTCTCTCTCTCCCTCCCTCCCTCTCTCTTCCTCTCTCTCTCTCTCTCTCTCATTTCTCTCTCTCTCTCTCTCTCTGTCTCTCTTCCACATTGAAGGGTATTTCTTTATATCCCCAAATCAGTGGGAACAGAAGCATCACTAACTATTGATCTCCAGAACAACACTGATCTGGGCCCCACCCTCTAGTGCTTTCAGACGGCCTCAGCACCCCATGCCCAGTCACCGAGATGCTGCTCACGTGTGAAAGGAAAACAGTGATGGTTCTGTAAGATGAGGCATGACTGGGAGGCCCCACAAGAAAAGAAAAAGGCCTCCTGGTGGTTTTACTCACCACACTCCAGAGACTTCTGAAAATGCAGTGTAGATCTTCTCCCCATTTCTCCTACAAATGGTAAAGACCTAGGACACTGCAAATAAGAAGATTCTAAAAGATGAAGAGAAGTCATCAGACTGTCTAAGGACCTCAGGAAATGTTCATCAGCCAAGCCCAGCCCATATTCCTGGGTCCTCTTCTGCTTGACATGTCTCAAATTGGAGATGAAGTCAGTGATTCAGAAACATCAATCGGTAACAAGCAAAAACATTTCCAAAGCCCGTTGTCCCCGGCCAAAAAACCAGGAGAAAGCAAGGTGAACAAGGCAGAAAATGTGAGACCACAGCTCTCTCTAGTCCAACAGCACAGAAGAACCAATGGCCCCTCATTCTCATGCTGGCTGAGACACCTACACATGCAAGTCCATGCTGGACTTCCCCAGTCCCACCACCAGGAGTGCAGAATTCCAGAAGGAAATGCCCACCCTGCCACCCATCAGCAGTGCCACAGAAGCCACATGAGAGCCAGAACTCTGCCCTGAGCCACACCAACCAGGAGCTGCCTTGCAAAGTCAATGACAGTGAGTAGGGAAATCTAGATTTTTATCTCAATCCTTTAGTAATGCAGGGGCACCCACTTTTTCCTGCAGAAGTTGTTAAAAGGAAGCCAGTAACAGCTGAGTATTTAAATGAAGTCCAGGTTCTAATAATGCATAAAATGTCCAGGTTGCAGTTGAAAATCACTTATTGTACAAGAATGTCTCATATTAAATGAGCATGTCCAGTCAGTAAATGCCAACGCAGGAGAAAAGCTGTGAGAACAACCCATTAAGACTTCAGAGCCACGGTGGCAAAAGTGCTTCCATATGCATCTTCAAACAAATTAATGCATAGAAAGTCTCATCAAAGAAGTAGAGAGTCTCAGGGATGCAACTGAAAATATAAGGAAAATTACATGGAAATTTTAAAATTAAAAATGCCATAACTAAATCAATTAAGTTCATTTATGAGCTCAATAGCAAACAGAAGGGGTAGAGAGAAAACGCAATGAATCCAAACAAAAAAAAAAACTACTCAAATTTAGTAAATGTAAAAATAAAAGAGTTGGAGAGACTTGGGGGACTGTAAAGGTCTAATATTCATGTCTCCGTGGTTCCAGGAAGAAAGGCAAAGAGGACAGAAAAGAAGAAAATGCTTAAAGAAATAACCAGAACAAACTGCAAATTTGGTGACAGACATAAGCTAGAAATTCTAAAAACTGATTAAACACCAAACAGAAAAAACCCAGAAAAACTGTTGCCAGACATACCAACATTAAATTCCAGAAAACTCAAAGTGAAAACAAAGTATCTGGAAATCAGCCAAATAGCACCTTTCCTCTGGGGAAAAACAATGTGAGCCACAAGCTGCCTCAGAAACCCTGGGGTTCAGAAAGAAGTGGTACAATACTTTTCAAGAGCTGAAAATAAAGAATTTAATCAAGAATTAAAGAAGCAATGAGAATATCTTTTCAGAAATGAAGAGACAATCAAGATATTTTCGGGTAAAGGAAATAAAATAATCTGTCACCTGTAGGCCTGCTTACCCGAAAAAATCTAAAGGAAATTCTCTAAACAGAAAGAAAACCGTAAAATCAGGAGCTCTAGAACAACTGCAAGGAAGAAGATAGTAAGAACAAATGTGGGCAAATACCATAAACTTTCTTCCTCCTGTTCCATTTTTGGTATCACAGTTTTATCTGATACAAAATCTACAGAGGAAATGTTGAGGACAATGAGAGGCGGGTGAAGACGAGGGGACTTAGAGAGCGGGAGGCATTTCACTGGAACTGCTGACTAACGATGTCATTGATGAGGACAGGTGACGTCTAACGTGCCATGCTGCCCCAAAAATAAGACCTACCAGAAAATAAACCCTAGCTGGTCGTTGCTGTGGTGAGGGCCGGCAGCGGGCGTATGATCTCTCCTGCTCCTGAGGCAGTCGAGGCGGGGAGAGGCTGACTCAGGCTGTCGTTTTTGATCTCTGCTTTTCAAGGCTGATTACTTTCCAATAGGTCTCATTTTCTTGGAAACTTGATCCTATCTAAAGCAGCCACAGAAAAGTTATACAAACAGATACGCTCACTGTCTGATATGCTTTAGGCAAGTCAGGGTAGAATCTAGAGTATGTCGGAGTGACTCGGGGGTGGGGGGGTGGCAGGAAAAGGAAACAAGAAAGATGCAACCAGGCAGAAGTAGAAACAAAATAAAAATAATGCACAATAAATCCACAGAAAATCCAAACTCGGCAAATATAAGTGGCCTAAATTCACCAACTAGAAATCTTACTGAAGTTGAAGAGAAGAGTTGTCAAATTAACAGCTGCCCCAGGTGTCGGGGTCTATGTTGATTTGTTACACAGACATGTCTAGAACAGCAGTTGCCAAAGGAGACGACACATTAGTAAATTGGAAATAATCTTTCTTTGCAAGATCTACCTACCTCCTAGAGTCGCCGTGAGAGTTAAAAGAGAATGTGACCAGGCGTGTCACTTCTGACCAAGCGAGTCCTTGGTGTTATCCCAAAATGGCAATTCCAGGAAACTCGCTGTTGAATCAGGAAGAGACTGAGGAGACCAACCTGGAACCTCACTGAAAGAGCTTTGGGTTGTTGATTTGGCTTATGAATTCAGCCATTGATCAAAACTGAGTCATTCCAAGGACTGGGTGTGACTTGTTAAAGGAGCCTTCGGCTGGTGTTCGGAAACAGACTTCCCTGTGCCAACGGGCACAATTGAGATCTCAATGATCATGAGATTGTGATGTCTCTGATAGCAAGATGACACTACAGCCATGCTCCAAGATAAAATGTCAGCCAAAGATAATGCAGGTGGCTCGATAGCTATGACCCGCAAGGTAACACAGGTGGCTTGTTGACTGTGACCTTCCCTTTTCCAGCCTGGCTCATTAATGCTTCCAGTCCTGCTGTTCCTTACATCTGCCATCACCCCCTTGCTATATTGTGTAAATGTAGCATAAATACTGACTGATCCAGAGCTCATGGTCTTAGCTAAGTGAGAGCTAAGATCAGTTCCCAGCCCCCCAAGTCATAAACTATCATTCCTTATTCTTTATTCCTGTTCTTTGTATGTTATTCTTCCATCTCCTGCTGTACCCTGAATCAAGGATGGAGCCGCCCCCTGACACCCGTGGAGCATCAGCTGATACGGAGCCACTGCAGGGGATTCGACTTGGTCTGTTTCTTGCTGGAGCACTAACTGCATGAGTCAGACAGCCCAGGTGGGCTCTGGAGAGTCAGACTGTTCTCATCCTATGCTCAAGGGCTGCAAACACAAGCACCCTTCTGGCCAGGCTGGGCACCAGCCTCCTCACCCAGGGAGGAGCATCTCTGGCAGACAAGTGTCATTAGTGCGCTGTGATGGTGATTGATCGCTTCGGCTTGAGGAAGAGCAGCTCAGCTATGGTGGAAAACCATCCTCAGGCAGCCTGTCACCTGGATGGTATAAAGGGGAATGAAGAACCTTAATCCTTTTCTTTGGAGGTGCTCCAGTCTTCACCTTCACTTTGGATGTCATCTCCTGGCTTCCGTCACAGACCTTTCTGCCTCCTGATACGGACGCTGCGGTAAGCTCCAGACCTTCGACTAAAGCCCTTGGTCTCCAGGCTGAAGCTTCCTGAGCAGACCCTCCAGACTCTTCCCCGTCCGACTCTGTGGGTGGCCATTGTAAGCCAACCTTGTAAATTCTTTTATATTTGTGTATCTCATGTTATAGCTGCTTCTCTAGTAAACACTGACTGATGCAGACACCTCCAGCCTTCCCCAGGTGATCCCAGGTCAATATTTATAGCCTCGCTCATGAAGCACAGTGTTCACTTTGGGCATAGCCAGGCTGTGAACCCAGCCTAAAATGGAATTCTCCAACCAGAGGATCAAACCACAAAGCAGCCTGTCCACACATCGACCCTGCAGTTACCACAGATCTCTTAGCTTTGAGATTCTCAGCTTAGGCACAGGCGCTGACTGGCCCCCTCATTGTCTTTAGGTAAACGAGCTATCATCTCCACGGTGCTCATAACCACTGCATTTTCGCATAGCCCCCGTAGTTAATATTTCCACTATTAAAATTTACCACAATAGCCGTTTCAAAGCCTTGTCTCCAAAAGAAGACTTTTCGTAGGTAACAGTTTATATTTTTGCCGTTGTAGATTATTAATGCTATATTGTGAAGAGACCACTTCAGGTGAACCTGCTTGATTTTTCCCGGTAACTGACTCCATAACTCAGAGACCAAAGTAGGGGTGACATGCAGCTTGTAAAGATGTTTCCTGCCTCCACTTCTGACTCCAAATACTTCTTCAGTGGAGATTCAATCAGGAAGTCACTACCATACTATATATTTCTAGTAAGAAAGGATGTAATACACAGAATTAGGTGCTTCAAATCAATAGATTAAATGGAGTTGCCAAGGTCAAGGTAAGATGCTGTGATGCTTCAGAGAGTTGGGAGGTTTCTGTCGACCAAGTCACAGCTGCTGCAGTGACATGCTGTGGGAATCTTATCTGTCCCAGCCAATGTGCCTGCAGGCCATGGACGGAGAAGAATTCATGACATCTGCATCTATTCTACTTCCTAAATGCCTCTCCTTGTCAAAATGGAAAGTCAAGCCTGGCTGTCAAGAGCTTCTGAAGAGTGGTTCCAGGAGACCTGTGAGAGGAGACAAGAAAGCTGGAGTTTTCAGACTAAGAGTAGGAATAGAAATTGAAAAAGAGAAACGAAATTTAAACAAGAAAGAGACTTTGTATAAGTGATGACAGTGTGCTCTGAATGAAGAAATATCAAGTCAGCTGTTCAAGAGGTGAGGGGTTCGATCTGCTCACAGCACAGAGACATCACTCCCTGAAAAAGTAACATGTCTATTCAAATAGAATAAAAAACACGTGTTATGTACACATCTTAATGGCTCTTGTCCCCCTCCCCTCCGTTGCTCCCCTCCCCATCTCTTGTTGCCCTTCCCATTTGAGAAGCATCTACCTCCGTACTTCCTCTTTTGTTTGTTTGTTTTTTTGAGATAGGATCTTACTTTGTAGTTCAGGTTACCTTTGAAACCACTATGTAGTCCAGGGTGACCTTAAAACTTGCAGTGATTCTTCTGTTTCAGCTTCCCAAGGGCTGGGATTTTAGGGGTATGCCACAACACCCAGCCTCCCTATTATCTATATTTTACTTTGGTTTTATAATTTGGTTTTCTCATATAAGACAAACTATGTGCTATTTAAACTTGTGTATCTGATTTATTTCACTTAATATTACGATGCACATTTTTCTACAAATGGCTCAGGTTTATCGTTCATTACGGCAGAACATTACTGTGCTGTGTGTGAACACTACCGTCTATTATCCAGCATCTGTCAGGGACGTACAGGCTGCTTCAGGATTTCGCCGCATGAACTGCACTGCACGGACAGGCTGTGCCCAGGTCAGTGTCATGTGATGTCTTTAACTCTTCCGGGAAGAGCCCTGGAAGGGGACTAGTGGGTCAGGGGAATTTCTTGTTTTAGTTTTCTGGGGACTCTCCACACCGACGTCCTGCTCAGGCTGCTCTGGCCCCTCTCACATTATCCTTCTCCTCGTGTTCTAGGATTTGACTCCAGTACGGTGAAGAGGAGAGTTCTCTGGAACCAGTTTGGTGATGGCAGTGCTTCTTCAACTCTGACTTGACGTCTTTTGTTCTCTGGGAAATTCTCTGCTGTTTATCTCTTCAAAATTTCTTCATTCCCTTCATATTCTTTCTTTCTGAGATTCCCATTAAAGATCTTGACGTACTTGTTGCGTGTTCCATGTGTTCTCCCCCGTACTCCACACTGGAGCTAGATGTTCTCTGCTTATTTATCTTCCAGTCCTTTAATATTTGATCTGTACTCAACTTACCATTAAAATAATTTAGGTATAGGGTGACTCGAGCCTGTAATCTTAGCACTCTGGAGGCTGAAGCAAGAGGATCTACCCCTAGTTCAAGGCCAGCCTGGGTTACGTGGTGAGATCCTGTCTCAAAAAAAAAAAAAAAGATTAAAATAGTCTACACACTTGTTCATAATTTCAGATACTATAGGTTTGTTCTCAGATTTTCATATCCCTCCCTCTCTTTTTCATTACTCGTGCATAGGCCAACTTTTATTAAATACTGGACCAATACTGAAAAACTTCTAGGACGATTTGAAGCTTGAGTGATGTTACCTTCTGCGAGCAGGATTTGCTTCTAAAACTCACTTTACTGAGGACGCTTCCACAGCGAACAGCGGAGCAGAGTGGACCCCGCGCCCAGGGCCCCCGGCCACCTGCCTTACCCAGCAGTCCAGTCAGCTTCGACACAAGCTGCCGCACCGCAGAAGACCCTTGAGGTGCTCAACCCACAGACGCTCGGCCGTGCCTCTCGGAGGACTATGAAGTGCAGCCACAAAACCGTCATAAATAATACAGACACAGCTTGCTGTTGAAAAAAGAAAACTAATGCACTACAGGAATAGAATTAGTGGAAAAACCAACTATTTTCTCAGTAGGCACAGCAAAAATACATATAACACACATTCATACATACATATGCACATACACAGAGAGAGAGAGAGAAAAAAAATGTATACACACTTGAGGAACAGAAAACTAGTGTGACGTTTTCCAGCAGACGGTGTTGTCCTTGTCGGAGGGACCTACAGCACACTGTGTGTTGCAGAAAACCCACCACACTGCGGCACTCAGAGAAGTCGCAGCAATCTCAGTGACCAAGGTCACCCCGCAGCTTCACATCCCAGCGGCTGGGCTAATAAATGCCTGGAGGGTCATGGCCACCGCTCTGAGCACCTCTGTCACTGTAGAGGCCAAAGGTAACTTGTACTGATCTCGTTAAATTTAGTACTAAGTTTTTATATAATGTTTTTCTTTTCCTGAAGTGTGTACACATTTTTGGGTGGATTCGATGCATACATATTGGCAGTACTGGGGACTAAATCTTGAGCCTTTGCACTGGGCCACATCCTCAGCCTTTGGAATTTATTTTGAGACAGAGTCTAGTTAAGTCACTAAACTGCCCTACCTGACGTCGAACTTGTGATCCTCCTGCCTCAGCTTCCCAGAGTGCTGGGATGACAGGTAGGTGCCTCACACCTGGCTCATTCAGTATTTTAATAAGTAAGCGAACAAACCCTGGCACAGAAAAAGCAGGGAACTTCCTCTGGTAAAGAATATCTTCATGAGTTTTACAGAAAACATTGTATTTCATTTCCTCCTAAGTTCAAGAGGTTTTAAGTAGTGTAATATAGTAAGATAGAAAATGGTACAGAGATAGAAATTCAAAAATTTATTGTCTATATTTTTAAATCTTATTGCATTTGCAGATAAATTATTAGAATTAATAAGATAATTTAATAAGGCCATCAACTAAAAGGCTAACTAATAATAAACAAAACACCAAATGTGTTCCTTTACATAAGTAATAATTATAAAATTAAATTTTTTAAAATTATTTGAGAAAAACAGAAACATTGGATAAGTAGAAGTAACTCTAAGATCTACTAATAATCTGCATACTTCTACGCAGAACTAAAAGTTTAGAAAGAAATAGACGCTAAATTAAGATACATACCATTGTCAGTTCTCCACAAATTAATCTACACAGTCAATTCTATCCCAATAAGAATTTAGCATTCTTTTTTAAAAAAAATAAACATTTTTAATTCAAATTTTTATTGGTACATTATATATACACATCATCATCACATTCAGCATTGAGAGCTTGTACCAATATATGACATGACTTGATTCTCATTTTTTCCCATTCTGTCCCATCACCTATATATATATAAGCTTTGTTTCCCTTTTTTAAAATTACTCTCGCATTCTTTTTCCTCTCATTATTTACTCCTACATATGACAAGACAAACGTTCAAAGCCAACCAAAATAATGTTGCAAACTGAAGAATTAAACCACTATCTAAACCAGCTTCCTATAAAACTGAAGTAATTCAGTAGTGTGAGGTATGCACGAAGAGATGAATAATGCAAGGGAAAGACAATCCCCACAGATAGACCCCAGCACGCAGCGGCTCTCATTTACGACAGAGGTTGTGTCGTAGCCAGGCACAGTGGCACATGCCTATAATGCCCACCATTCTTGGAGGCTGAGGCAAGGGCATGACATGTTCACCGCCAGTCTGGGCAACTTGGTAAGACTCAACCTCAAAAGCTTACTTTTTTTAGGGCTGGGGATATAGTTCAGTGGTTCCGGCGCCTGTCTTGCAAGAGCAACGGCCCGGGTTCGATCCCCAGTAACTGCATACAATACTGGGTGTGGAGACTCACCCCAGCAGCAATCAGCACCACATCCCACAGTGCCGGGTGTGGTGGCTCACGCCTGTCATCCCAGCACTCGGGCGGCAGAGGCAGGAGGATTGCTGTGGTGTGAGTTGGAGGCTGAGCTCAGGGCCAGCCTGAACCATAAAAGTGAGACGCTGTCTCAAAAAAAAAAAAAATTTACTTTTTTAATTTGAAAAAGTACCACTATATAACATCAAGGAAAGGATGTTTTCCCCCAAATGTGCACACCCACGGGAATGAGGCACTAAACTTAGACCTTTTTTAACAACATAAATGAAAGTGACTTCAGGTGAAGTCCAAATTTCAACATGAATAATATATCAATAGAGTGAAATAACATGTTATCTCAGAGTAAGCAAAAATTTCTTAAATACCACCCAAAAGACACCAATCATAAAGGACCAATAAATTTTCTACACTAAAATTAAGACTTTTATTTACCAAAAAACACCAACTTATTGAAAAGTACTAACTGAATGAAATTCCATTGTATACATATAAGAATGATAAAATTTAAAAGATTGCTAATTTTAAGTGGTGACAAGCATGGGTGGCAGATGGACTGCAATATATTCTTGGAGCTGTACATTGTTCAACCATTTTGAGAAAGTGTCCACAGCGTCTGTTAGAGCTGGATACATGCACATTCAATATAACTCAGCAATTGAACTCCTGGAAGATTTTCTAACAAAAATAATTGGATATGTGCACCAAAAGACATATAAAAAGGTCAAAACATCATCATTTGCAGTAACTCAAAACTGGAAACAGCCCAGATATCTATCAACACTAACATTTACATGAATAAACTGAGATGAAAATCTTACAACAGTATACTGTTGAGTATACTATGAGTATACAATATACTATATATGGCTATGAGAAAGCTGCCACTACAGGTGCAACATGGGTGCATCTCACAACTGTAGGAGTTGAATGGGATAATCCAGCTGTAACAACACACACAATGGGGATCTATGCATACAAATTTGGAAAATAAAACAAATCCATAATATCGTCAATCATAATAGCAGCCCGTTCGGAGAAGGAAAGGAAGCCAGGACTTGGAAGGGGCTGGTAACAGCTCCTTTCCTTGATTTGGAAGTTGGTAACATAAGTGGGACCACTCTAAAAATTCATCAAATGTATAATCCCCGTATGGCTTGTGCACTTCTCTGCGTTACATAATTCAAAGCCCCTTTGAAAAGTAGATATTATGGAACTCAGCGTACTGCCCCCAAATCATTAAGTCATAGTCATTTTAGACTTGTAAAATCATGGCTCGTAGACTTCACTCAGGAATTTAGTGTGTGAGCCACAAGCAGAGCACACCAGGAAGGGTTTAAATCCTTTAAAGAGGGATTCCGACGAGGGACGCATGGCCACGCACCCCCGGCGTGCCTCACTTTGCACCTCCCCTGTTCTTGCTGCAGCAGCTCTGGAGCCCCCCTCCCGAGGGTCCTCACAAGGTGTGATCGGAAACAGTGAGTGCTGCTGCCAGTGCCGTCTTACAGAAAGGCAGTTCAGAAACCCGGGTGCTGCTCCCCAGCCCAGGCACTGCGTGGCTCCTGGCTTTTCTCCAAAGTGAAAAGGATTGATAAAGTAAAGTGTTGGGAGTCGATTTGGACAGACAGCCAGCGAGGCAGTTAGATCAGTGCCACCAATGACACTCACAAAAGGGGACTCCAGAGCTGCAGAAAGTGATGACAATGATGAGATGAGTGTATTTGAGGGAGAGCAAGGACTTTGAGGGGATTCATAGCAATGTATTCTCAACTGTGGTGTTGTATTTTACACTTAAACATCTACAATATGTTCTGATCACAACATGCAGGTTTAGAGTAAAAAGCTCTAGAATATTACAGAGTTGAATCCAATTTTTCACAAAATTATTTCTAAAAACCCATATAGCCAGGGATGTAGCTCAGTGGTTCTGGTATCTGTCTTGCTACTGCAAGATCCTGAGTTTGATCCCCAGTATGAAAAATAAAAAACTAAAACAATTTAAAACCCATATAATTTATGGGTTATTTTAAAAGAAATATTTTATATTTAAAAATTTAAATATAAATTTAAAATTTATAAATTTTATAAATTTTATAAATTTTAAATTTAAAAATATAAATTTAAATTTTAAATTTAAAAATATA
This sequence comes from Petromus typicus, assembly GCA_004026965.1. Classification (NCBI taxonomy): domain Eukaryota; kingdom Metazoa; phylum Chordata; class Mammalia; order Rodentia; family Petromuridae; genus Petromus; species Petromus typicus. The sequence goes on from PVIR01006433.1 coordinate 20,943, forward strand.
AATTTAAATTTTAAATTTAAAAATATAAATTTAAAAATTTATATGGGTTATAAATTTTAAAACCCATCGTAGACTTCACTCAGGAATTTAGTGTGTGAGCCACTGTTTAATTTAAATATAATTTAATTTAAAAGAAATATTTTAATTTAATTCAATTAATTTAAATTTAAAAGAAATATTGAGCCTTATGAGAGCCACTGTTGGCACTAGTGTCAGCTTCCTCCAAGGAGTACCCCAAGAGACACCCAAAAAAATCTCCACTGAGCCCTGGTGTGCACTGGGCTTTCACCGTTCATCCCTTCAGTGAGGACCTCAGAGATCATCAACTGTGTGATCTCTGGGGAGCTGCTTAACCTGACGGTCACTAGGAGCCATAACTGGTACACTGCAAACTGCCTGGTCTGTACAGTGATCACTTTGCCTTTCATATCACTGATGTGTGCATTGCCTGTGCTGTCTAACACTAGCATGGGACTGCGTAAACTCAGTGCACAGCATCTCAAATTTGGCAGGCATGATTTTCCACACAGCCGGCCCAGTGTCTGTGACACAGTCGGAGGTCACAGAGTTAACATGGGCAGGACCTCCCCCTCGCGAACTCCTGACAGTTGCTCCGTCTGGGGAAATGCTCAGACGGAATCCAAGAGAAGAATCTGGTTCGAGAGAAAGCTGACCCTGGCATAAACAACCATAAACAGATTTTGGAATCATCATCGGGCCAACAAATCACTCTTCAAAAACGCCAGCTGACAGCGGCATGACCTGGGGCTGATGGGAAAGTAGAGCCCGTCAGGAACAATTGCGGGAAACACAGGCCTCTCACGTGTCAGCAGGAGAGCTCAGTCAGCGGGACAGCTCAGTCCCCGAGCCCCGTCCCGTCCCGCCGAGCCTCCCCCAGCTCTGCAAGGCTCAGGCCGCATAGCCGCTCCCAGTCCTCTCCCTCCTGGCCTAAGATGCTTGTCCAGAAAAACTGGGTTTCCTGGGTGTGAGCAGAGGTGAATTAGCCTTGAGCCCAGCCGTCCTCCACAGGCTCTTGCTGCTCTTGCCCCATATTCTCTGTTCTGGACACTTCCGAGCTGGTCTCCATAGCAGCTTGGCTGCAGCAGACAGAATAGCTCCCGGCCCCTCAGCTGGCCTGCAGCCCCGAGGCCTGACTCGACCTGAGGCTGCACCTGCCCAGCCTTCTGATGCAGACAGCACGGACAGGATCACAGAGAGACATCTGAGCCTTGGACTGGCCGAGCGGCTCACCCCAAGCAAGCCCAGGGCTTGTCTGCAGGCTGCCCAGACCCCACCTCAGAGGTCGTCACTCCAGCCTCTTCCTGCACAGACCAGAGCACAAGGCCAGAGAGGTAGACGCCCCTCAATCACACCTGTGACCTCAACCCCAACCCGTGGTGTCAGAGCCCCAAAGGAGCTGGGGGAGCCCCTCAGAGGCTAGGACCAGGAGCTCGCCACTCCAGGGCTACAGGTCCCCATCATGCAGAGATTCCCTCCAATCCAGAAAAATCCCACTTTCAGAAACACATCCCAGGGTGCGTGCAGCGTGGGATGAGCTGGCCCAGCCTCTGAGGATGTGGACGCACACGGGAGAGGCAGGCAAGACAGCTCAGCACTGGACAGTGCGGAAGAGAAGCTAAGTGTCTCAGGCCACACATGCCCACCGCAGAGTGGCCACGCGTGTAGAGGACTCCGTAAAACTATGAGAATAATTTTACAAAAGTGTTTAACATGGAAAAAGGGAAAGCAGAACTGTGAAGTTAAAAGGGGGCTTACCTCAAAAAGTAGCCACGATCTGAGATCACAGAGAAAGAGAAGATTTGAGGCTCTGTCCAGTGTGCACGGAGCTTAATCCTGGTTTGCAGGGGACGCTTCTCTCTGAGTCTCTGCAAGGCTTTTTCAAGCTGTACAAGCCAATTCCTTTTTATTTTCACTTTGTAATTGGGAAGCTAACACTTGAAATAAATTGAATATTTTCAAACGTTCCTTCACTCCCGCTCTTAGCCGTTCTCCCAAGAATATCTTTGAATGTTTTCCAGTTGCTGAAGTCCCAGGATCTCCACCCACCCTCAGCCACCAAGGCAGTGACCTCATGTCTCATTTCATTCTCTCTTCCTGTCCTGAAGCGCCTTTTGAGAAGAGCCCGGCCACTCAGAAGAGCAGTGATAGTCCCTCAGGATTTCCTGGATGCAGCTCAGGCACCACACTACCTGGGCTGCAGGCAGCCCAGTGGTCACTCCTGCACCCTTGCTGCAGGCCTTCTCCTGTCCTCGCTGGACAGCTTCTCAGAAGGGTCAGGCTGCCAATGCATAGCTATGGCCTGAGAACTTCACAGACCTGAGTCCGACTCCTGGGAGCAGCCTGCAGACTAGCGAATGCTTGAGGATTTGTTTTTAAAACACGTCTTGGCTGGGATGGTGGGTTTTAAATTAACTTCTCTGTCATGTAGACACAGGCCAGCATAGTGCTCTGCTGGCATTCATGCACAGCACAGATCCGGGGATGCCACTAGCGAGGACAACAGCGCAGGAGTTGGACAGGGAGTGGGCAAGGGCCTGAGTCGCCAGCTAGGATCCCATGCTAGTTCTTTGCACCTTGGTAACTTCAGGGAATTATGAAACATACCTAAGCCTAAGTCTAGGCTCTCAGATTTCCAAAGTTGTTTCCGAGCAGTCTTCGCAATAGGCACACAAGTTCCAGAAGAGGGCAAAGCACAACTCAAGTCGGTTGGTTTCCTTAAGCCTCAGATTTCTAGAAAAATGTTTTAAGTGGAGTTTTTCCTGCAGGCTGCAAGAGGAACTGCTGGGCGGGATTTGCAGGCTCAGGGCCCGAGACTGGGTGAAGGGACCACAGTGTCAGCTGTGCCCATCGAACCACGCAGGATGACAGAGCATTGGCAGGAAGTGACATGATGCAATTGGATGCAGACAATTCCTGACGTGAGGGACGCAGCTCTTTAAATATAATGAAATAAAAGAGAAGAAAAGCTGTGTGTTCTGAGCATCTGTTCTTATCTTGAGAGGCGGAGGGGTGAGGCTGGACAAGGCAGGTGGAGCCCACATACAGCTGAGACTAGACGGGATCTCTGGAGAGACAGCCTCTATAGCATCGCCATCTTGGGGTTTCCAGTGTGGACCTCGGCCTCCTGCGAACGCTAGGCTGCCTGTCCACCGTCTCCTCTACATTCCTATCAGTCCCCCAGCTGTCCCAGAGACACAGACAGAAAGTCTCCAGCGTAATGAAGGGTTCCACAGCTGGCTCATGCTGGTTTCTGCTTCTGTGTGGCTGGAGTCTAACCTCCCAGTCCACCTGTACTTCCATGTCAGTCTGGACCACAGGAAGATTTGGGGACTCTTGGGCCACTGATTCTAGGAAAATGGACAGCATGGTTTTGGAGAACACTCAACAGCACTATTTGGATTCTAAATGATCTTACTTTATCGCATGGCTTAATGACTATACTTGCCATGGGTAATAATAGATTCAATACAGTGCACACAAAGCCATTAGTGGCAGTGCTGTCTATGATAGCAAGAATGGAGATGGGAAAGGGAAAATATCCCACTGGCACCAATACAGCTGCTAGTCGAGGTGAAATCGGCACCATGGAGCGAGCGAGGAGTGGTTTCTAAGCCTGATCAGCGTTTCCAAAAGCAAGTGCAAATACAGCTTACAGCAGGAGTTCACTTACTTAAAACACACACACAAAACCAATGGCTTCTCTAGGCACCGTGTGAGGCACGCATGTTGGAGGATGATGCGGGAAGACACACACAAACGATTTAGCAGTGTAGGAATTCAGGAACAGAGACAGCAGGGCAGGCACTGGTCGAGGTGGACTTGTGTATCATGTTTTGGTTTTTACAAAGAAAACACTTCACAAGTACTTTGTAAAGTTGGAAGAGACTTGGAGGGGGGCTGCCCCTTGATGCTGGGGTCAACCTCATTTAATGAAGCCACTGTACATGCTCCTGGTGAGAATATTGTCCACCAGAAGGATGCCACAGGTGCAGTACACACTAGGGGATGGTATCCATGTATTCATGCTCCAGAGAACAGGCGATCCGGGCTCCGACAGTCTCGCCCTCTCTGCCCCAGCCTGTGCACAGAGCCGCATAGCTGCTCTGCCTGGCAGTGACTGCCCAGCCAGCCTCCTCTGCCCCTAGGACCGAATGCACGGTGGCTGCTTCCTCTTTCCCCAGCTGTGCTCCTGCAGGTCCTGGGAGAAAGTTATGGCACCACCCACAGCCAGCACCTCGCCCGAGAGCACGGTTCTTCCCCCACCCTGCAGAAGGCTCATGGAGTCCTCAGTGCCCACACTGCTACAGGACGAAATCACAGAAGCAGAACGTCCTGGGACGCCCTGAGAAGCAGCCAGCCAGCCTCTTCCCAAGCAACAGGAGCATCAGGACCGAGGAGCCAGGCTGCTCAGGCCCGTTGGGACCTGCTCCTGGGCAGCAGTGCCCTTGGCCAGAGAGGAGCCAGTGAGTGCTTAGTGTCTCTTCTCCTGAGGACGCTAATCCTCAGGTTGAGACCTCACCCCTGCGACCCCGTTCCACTTTAAGGACTTCTTAGTAGGCCCCATCTCCAAGGACAGTAAGGCCGGTGAGGGCTGGCACTTCAACGCAGGACGTGGAGGGACTCGGCAGCCTGTGATGCTGGCAGACCCCTGCCACTCTGAGCAGCAGACACCCAGAGGCGTCAGGAAGGAGGCAGCCTGTGGGCCGCTCACAGACCGGTCAGGACATCGGCAGGGTGTCCTCAGGTATAGCACTATCAACACGCAGCTCCCCTGTGCCCACACAGCCCCTACACATGCTCCAGCCAGGCCAAATGCAGGTGCTCCCTGGACACACAGCATAGGGCTGCTGACAGGTTGGCACCTGGCTCTAGTTGGCATGTAGAGATCAGCAGGCACTGCTGCTCGTCTCACCTAGACCCTGCTGGGCAGGAAACAGCGCTTCGAAGGGTGCTGCCACCCCACGACTATCACACCCAGGGCCTGCCTGCCTTCCTTGGATGACTGAACACTCAGGCTGGGCTGAGGCCACAGGTGCCATGTTGCAGACAGGAGGGAGATTTGTGGTCCTGTTGTCACCCAGAGGGCGGGAGGCTGTGGTCAGAGGGAGGAAATCGTGTCCCCACCAGAGGCCGCCGGCAGGGCTAAGGTCAGCACCTGGTACTTGAGAGGGAAAGTGCGCGGGTGCAGGGGAAGCTCAAGTGCCCAGGTGCGCGCCCTCCCGTGCCAGGCGCGTGGTCCTGTGCTTCCGAATGCCCTGGGATCTGCAGAGACCGAGTCCCTGTCTGGCACAAGATAATGAATGTTACTCATGATAGTGAAATGCCGGAGTGGGCAGAAGCCTCAGCTGGCACTGTGAGGCCATTAACCCACTTGCCAACCAATGTGTCATCACCTGCCGGGTCTGGCGCGTGGCAAGGTCCCTGCCCGTAGTGAATTCGGATTTTGTGCATCTGACCTCGTGACTCTGGCGCCCGAGACCCAAAGCTTTCATGGCAGGTCTTCCATTAATCTTCCCTTCAAGATCCCCTCTACTGGTTCCTCTGTGTGTGGCTTGTAAGAATTCTAAAAAGCGTGTGGCCCACCTGGGTTTGCGGACTGGAGCTGAGAACACCAGTGTACAGACTGCACATCTCTTGTGATGCCAGGCTGAGCATAGGGCACCCTCCTGAGCACAGCGGCCAACCGTTGGGCTGTGCACGAGTCCCAGCTTGACTTACCAGCCACATGCCTGGCAGAAGGTCAGTGGAGATGGGTGTGGCCACTCCACGTCACTCTGCTGCCCTGAGCCCACTGTGTCTGTTCTGGAGCTTCGCTGAGAAAGTGTGCAGCAGCTGGCCTGTGCTCACACAGGGAAGGAGGCCGGGAATGGGCCCCACCCAAGGGCTTGGACCTCTGCTCTATTACCATTTGTCAGGGGAAGCGGCCACTCCGCTCTGAAGCAGGTGTCCACGTTCCCAATTAATGCCCACAGCTGGCATGTGACGTACTGATTGCTAGAGCATCCAGATCTAAATTGGTGCCATCCTTGCTGCCAAGGACACGGAGTCTTCCCTTCCCTCACCTCGCCTGTGCCCTGCTGGCTCCTGAGGGCCGAGCGGGAGCCCTGATTCTCCAGACAGGTCAGCAGCTCATGATGTTAAAAATAAGTCACTTGGCCCTTAACCCACCACTGCGGTGGCAACAGAGGAAACCTGAGGTCATCTCTGAGTCCTCTGTGCTCCCAGCCACAAAGCAAATATAAGGAATTTAAAGCTGATAGGGATTTGGGTATTTTTCTTGCAATTTGGATCTTCAGCTCTGCCCGGAGAATTCCTGGACAGAGCAGGAAATGACCACGGGCTTAAGAAGATGCAGAGAATCTCAAGAACATGTCAGACTCGATTGTTAGTACGGGGGGAGAGCGTGCATAGACTTGCCGCTGTGCGTCCGTAGGTCTCTGAATAACTGAGTAGTCCTAAATATGGCACATAAATATGTGACTTTTCCAAACAGTCAGCTAGGTCTCCAGCAAGTTAGGAAGCCACCTGGGCTGCAGAGCTCTGATCACAGTCCCACCTGCACTGTGGCCACGGCCCAAGCAGGCTCTGCCCAGGGAGGGGTGACAGTGGCCGTTGCCAGGGAATAGGAGGCACATGGCTCCCTGCTGCCCTCTGAGGCCAAGGCAGGCTCCTACTCCCCAGGCCGAGGCGGGCTGAGGACTCCTGCATCCTCACTGCGAGCTTCACAGGAAGGTTGAGTGTAACAGTGAACAGCGCGGAGGGAAGGAAGGAACGGGAGGAGTCCCCGCACCCCAAGGCTGTGTGTCCCCGTGCTGCCAGCACCCGTCAGAAGCAGCTTCTCCAGAGCCCCGACCTGGGTGGCCACCATCAGAAACAAACGGCCAGGAGCCCTGGCGGCTCCGCTCCCAGGGAGAGCCCAGCCGGACACTGACATGACACGCTTTGTTCTCCTGCGGGGCAGAGACAGGAGCGTCAGGACCCAGGAGCCAGGCTGCTCAGGCCCGTCGGGACCTGCTCCTGGGCAGCAGTGCCCTTGGCCAGTGAGGGGCCAGTGAGTGCTCACAGAGTCTTCTCCCGAGGACACTAATCCTCAGGTCGGGACCCCACCCCTGCGACCCCGCTCCACTTTAAGGACTGCTTAGTAGGCCCCATCTCCAAGGACAGTACAGGCCGGTGAGGGCTGGCACTTCGACGCAGGATGTAGAGGGACTCTGCAGCCTGTGATGCTGGCAGACCCTTCCCGCTCTGAGGCCTTCCCCACCCTGGAGAGAGACCCTCAGCCTCGTGGTGTGGCACAACCTTGGGGCCTCCAGCTTCCCTGATCTCTCTTGCCCAAGTCTCTCCCCCCTAGCTACAGAAAACCCTGCTTTCTAAATATCCCTCATCAGCATTGGAGCACAGGACTGGACAAGAATTGTGATCTTATCAGTGGATCCTGATAACGTAAGAATCAGTAGAAGGAGGAAGGTTCAAATCCTAGGGCCAGGCTTCAGGGCGTGGATACCCGCTGCCCTGCTCGCAAGGAAGGCCTGTTCCAACAGGCCAAAGAGGGCTCTTGGTGCAGGAAGGTCAAGTCCTCAAACACAGGGGGATCTACCCCTGTGGGTCTGAGGCTGGGCCCAGCGGTAAGGGACACCTTGAGCTCCCCCATTCTCTGGCAGCTACCAGTACCCTGTCGTGGAAGCCATGTGGGCCCACGTGGGCTCTGGCAGTTTGCTTTCTGTCTGCCCTGGCCATGGACCTCAGAGACACTGTCCCTGTGGTTCTGGACTGAGCACTGCACCCAGGGGACGGTGGCACAGTAGAGCCATCCACTGACCACTCTCCCTTCCCCCAGGCCCCTCACCTCCTTCCCACCTCTGCAAGCTCCTAGTCACACCTCTGCCTGCAGGCTCTGCCCTCTTTCTGCTACTGTTACTTCGGAAAGGAAGCTTTGCAACTTGAACACATTCACTGGACTGCAGATCTTCTAGAAGCCAGCGTGATTCCCCAGAAGGCTGTGCACCCACAGTCGGGACAGATAGGGACAGCACCGCCCGAGTGCCCCTGGTCCCAGGATGAAGCCAGTCACCGTGCTGCCAGATGCGAGCACAGAGATGGCATCTGCCGTTCCTCCCCTGGTCCCACCTTCCAGGCCCCTTGTGTCCCGCTTAGTCTTCGGCCATCAGCACTGTTCCCACCCCAGCCTGCGCAGTCATTCCCTCAAGAATCAGACCTGCATCCGATCCGGCCTGACTCTGCCTTCCAGACAAGCCCCTGCGTGAGTCTCCCCGAGCGACGCCTAGAAAGCCTTGTTCATGAAGGGTGCGAAGGAGCAGTTCGCAGCAAAACCAAGTGAAAGCATCGAGGAGACTCCAAGAGGCAGAGTTTTTCTCCAGAGCCCTTCTTGTTAGCGGTTCGCTCATGCATCTCTTTGCTAACAGCTCCGAGTAGTCCTACATTAAAGAAGCCAATCAGGCCCTCCTTTCCCACGTGCCCTGGACTATGTTGCCTTTTTAAATGACACTGAAGAGAGGCAGAGGCAGGAGGGCCCCCCCCTTCCACCTTGGTCTCTCTAGTCCAGGTCAGGCTCTGCAGGATGAAGCTGGTCCCACACTCACTTTGTCTGTCTGTTCATTACAAGTTCCTGCTCTTTAAATGCTGTGAAACTTGAAGGGCAGGCGCCTCACTGCAGCTGGAGATGCCAAGATGTCAAGTAGGTGAGACCGCAGGGCGTGCTCTCAGCTCTCACCTGCCCGAGGTGTCCTGCATGTCACCGGGCTGGGTGCACAGGACACCTCCAGGCTGGCCTTGTGGGCCATGCTGCCAACAAGCCCCTGTGCATGCCCTGGGCCCAGCCGTTTACATTTCTTGGTCAAAGAGGAAACTTCTCTAACCCAAAGGGGACTAAATACCCCAGAAGGAACCACGGGAAGCAGGGTGGGGTCCAGGACCTGGTCGCCCTCCGGGCCCAGCTCACATCCTGGTCACAGATGTGACCAGGCTGCCCTCCAGCCTGCCTGCCCTCTGCTGATCGCTGGCCGCTGTTCCACCGCAGCAGCAGGCTGCACTGACGCTCCTGCCCGTCCTTCCTGCCTGTCCATCCACCCGATGGGCCAGGCTGAGCACACCTTCCAAACCGAGAAACTTCCTAGATGAAGAGGGTCACTCCCGAGGGCAGTGAGCCCTCTTTCCGCATCTATTTGCTCCTGAAGAGATGGCCAATCACCCGAAGGACTGCGGGGGGCAAGGGGGAAAGGAGGCGCTGTCGGGACGATTTGGTGGATTTGGTGGAGTCCTGGCTGCCGGCGTCGCCGCAGGCTCCAGCCAGCTCCCTTTGCTCGTCCTGGTCACCTTTGTTTGTTTAAGGGCTGACGAGGCCAACACTCCCGACGTGGTGTTTACAGAGCAGCTCTCACTGCGGCTTATTAAACCTCTGTTACTTCACACGCACTGCAGATACGCGGCTGAGCCAGCCTGTGATGACAGTAAGTAACAGACGCCCTGTCACAAGGTAACATGTTTATACACTCTGTGGCATGCCTGGCGGAGCGCGTCCCTGTAAAACCATCACAGATAATGAAGCTCCTATCAGATAACTGACTATAATAAATGACCACAATTAGGTCTCTGGTTATGGGAATCCTTGGTGGTCCCTCTGGCCTGACTTGGACGAATTCCAGGCTAAGTTCACTTGAAAAAACAACAAAAATAAAGGAATCAAAATTAAATTTCAATGATGACTTCCAAAGGACCGACTGTTAGAGGACATTTTCATCCCTTCGTGTCCAGCGCTCTTCCCTTACTCTTCTCTCCGTCCGAAACAAGACACAGGCGAGATAGCGAAGGGCCCTGTCCTCGTCCCGCGGACTGCGGCGCAGTGGCGAGCGCCGTGGGCTCTGGGCTTGGAGCCGCTCCTGCCCGACGCCCCCCAGGCTCTCAGTGTGGAGCTCAGGGCACCGGGCCAGGGACCCCAGCAGCTCGAAGGCCTGGGAACCGCCTGGAGAGGGTCTGCACACGCGGAACTTCAGTGCTCCCCGAAGAGGTCTTTAGGAGACATTTATTTTCTTGTATGAAATAGTTACTTCCAGGACAACTACTCGATTTACAGGGAGCCTTGTCGATGGGTGTATAACTTAAGGATGTGCTGGAAGGAGGCCAGCGAGCCCTTGCGAGGTCTCAAGAGTCAGCACCGCAGAAGAGGCTGTGACAGGCAGTCAGATGTGCACGGAGCCATTGCTCCTGGGTGACAGCCGTTGGGTTTATGTCGTGCCCGCCAGCCTGCCTAGCTCCGCCACCTCTCCCTGCCCTTCTCCCTTCCTCCTCTCTCTCTTCCCACCCTAGTAACCAGTATTGTCACACTGTGGGTAGCAGAGAGCACTTTCCTTATGTCTCTCTGGGCGTCGCTGTTGCCACCAACTTTAATAATTCCTCATAACAATCTTAGGGGGCATGCCGGTGGGGCAGGATTAGCCCCCCAGGAGCGCAGGCCCTGGGCACCACAGCCTGTGATGGATGAGGGCTCTATAACCCTGTCACCAGGAGATCTCATAAACTCAGGGAAGTTGCGCAGGCATTGGGGTGTTTACCTCTTCGCGACTTTTAAGGTGATTTATTTGACCTTTGCAAACTGCAATCGTACTTCTTGGAGAAAACATGCTTGCTTCAGCGTGAACAGTGCCTATCAAGGCAGCAGAGTCTCCAGCCTGAGGCCCTTTATCACCTTTCCTGCTCTAATCAGAGTGAGGAGTAGGGCGGGTCCCAGTGCAAACATATTCGCTGGATGCTAAGTAGAGGAGATAAGTGTATGTTTATGTGCCTGCAGTCTGAGTGCAGTTCCCATAACGATTTCTATAGCGATCTGCAAATGCCCAGAAAGGGAAGCCAGAGGCAGCAGAAGCAGAGCTGAGGCTGTGGCTGGAGGTCCGACCTGAGTCCCACCTTCAAGATCTGCTAACCCTAATTACGTAATTTCACAACTCACAAGCAAGAACTCCAGAGTCAAACTACCTGCCTCAGATTGCTAGCTCCCCGGCTCACGCTCTGAGCAACCTTGGGTGAACAGCTCGCCTTTCTGTGCCCCCATGCCCTCATCTGTAAAATGAAATTGCAGTAAAGCCTGTACTTCTCCAGGTTGGTGTGAAGAGCAAAGTAGCCGAAAAATGTAGATCATTCAACTGATGTCTGTCACAAAAGGCAGTTCTAGTCATCGGTACGCTCTGCAAAACCACGAAGTAATCAGACCTACGGGGAGGAAGTGACATTAGACACAAGTAGGGAACGCTTTGTACCACACGACAAGCCACATACACAAACGCACCTGGGCCCCGAAGCTGCACGCAGGGTTAGCAGGGTCTGTCTACACCTCGGGACGTACGCAGTGTGGGACCAGGCGCAGTTTCACTTTTACCCATATTTTTCCAAACTATGAAATATATTCATTCCTAGCTTTATTTTACACGTGCAGAAACTGAAGTTATAAAAAGACAAAATGGGTTACGTGAGGGTCATACCTCCTCCCAGGATCTTCACACACTGCACCTCCAATTCCATGTTTATCGACTTACTGACTGTGGCTGAGAGAGAGCATCACAGCCACAGGTTTCTGGCTTTGTGCCGCTGGCAGCTGGGGGCACTGTCCCCCTTCACGGTCCCTGCAACTGTGGAAGCCATTCTCAGATGGGGGAGAAGGCCCAGGCCATGGTCTAACAACCCAGGAGGAAGTCAGGAAATGTATTCAAGATCAGACGCTGGGCCCGGAGCACTGCGTTACCCACTGGCCTGGTCTTACATTTCTGGAACATCAGAAGGGGTGCTTGGTGCCAGTAAGATTTCCATTTAAAGCTTTTCTGTCTTTTTAGAACTTGACCCATCCATAGAGCAACACAAAGACACCCACCCACCCCTGAAAAGGCCGGTTCACTCCACAGGGCACCCCATAAGCTTTTCCTACAACCAGGGGTGCCCCGTGTGGGGGAGACAATGACACTGGGACCCCTGGTCACTTCACAGGCCCAGCAGGAGTTTACAGTGTGCGGATTCGTTCTGGGGAGTCCATAGGCGCTCACCCAGGACTGGATGCTATAAACGGATGTGGTCTAGACAGCGGGGACGCCTGTGGGAGCCTGACACTGGCCTCCAAGGCACCGTCTCCTAAAGCCACGTACAGGCCATCTGTGCCTGAGTCCAGGATGTACTGTGCGGTGGCCTCTTGGCTCCCTGGCCCCCACCCGTGCCTCTCTGGGTCCACGGTGCCCCTGCAAGGCACATCCCGCACCTGGGGGTCAGAGCTCGGGGAGGGGAGGGCGCAGAGGTGCCGCTGGGCCTGAGGATGACAGCCTGTGATTTACCGGCCACCACCTCTCCCTCCAGGACAGAGTGCTGCTGAGAGCTCGTTAATCTTCGCCCTGGAGGGGAAGAGGCTGATGGCGACTGGATCAGACTGGCGAAGCAGATAGACAGACCGCAAGGTGCAGGTGACAAGGTTATTAACTGCGCCTGGCTGCCCCGTGACTGGCAGCCTGTGTGGCAGCGCCGACCCAGCAGGTGTGGGGCGACACAAGGTCCCACTGTGAGAACACAGGCCGCTCTGCGGTGAGAAGGGGAACTTCTTACAGCCGGCCCCATGGCCCACAGGCTGAAGTTGAAAAGGTCAGGCACATTCAAGATGATTTCTCCCCACACCGCAAAAGGAAACCGTTGAACTCAATCACCAGGGGTACCTCCACACTCTCCCTGGCTGACCTCTCCCTCCAGCTGACTCCATCCTCCATCCAAGTTGGAGCACAGGAGAGCCCAGCACTGCTCCAGCAGGAAGGATCCAGTGCCTGCTGCAGCATCCTCAGGCCCAACCCGCACCCGGGAGGCACTAGGCCAGCGGCTCTCTCCTCCGTGTGGGCAGCCCGAGGTCCTGCTTTCCTGCAGAGCCTAAGAAGCCTAGCCTAAGCTGCACCCAGGCAGCTGCCCAGAGCGTAAGGGGAAGCTTCACCCTGACCCTGGGGTGGAGGCCCATGAGCAACGCCCTTGCTGGGAGCCGATCTGCCCTGTGCCCTGTGAACCCAGAGGCCACGTTGAGCTGAGGACCCACAGAAGCCTGCAGTCACCCCATACAGGGCAAGACTGTACTACCAAAGCGCCAGACCGGTGTTGGTGTCAAGTTTGCAGCTGTGGAGACCTCACAACGTCCTCAGTGTGGGTACAGCGAGTGCTGAGCTCACCTCACGAAAAAGGTAAACAGACTCGGAGGGGCTGGGCTCCCCCTCAGTGGAAAGAAGGACCAAGTGGTACCTCCATCTGTCCTTACATCCTGCGAGGGCCTTCGAGGGTTTCTCCATGACAAATACTACTGTGTGCCTCCCCACAGCCACTGTTCCCTCTTTCCTCAGTCACAGAACTGGTTTTCAGGGCAGCAAGGATCAGGTGCATTGGTCTCCAGAAGAGGACCCCACTTAGGCCCCAGCACAGTATGCGAAGCATTTCTGATCCCCAGAATGAAGGAGGAAGTCTACGAGGTGTTTCCGGGGAGACTTTTCTCTGTGGTAAGAGCAGACAGCATGAAGGGACATTTCTTGTCCTACGGTGCCCACCGTCCCCGCTTTTGACCCTGGATGGCTGAAGGTGTCATGAAGGCAGCAGATGTGGCTTTTTCAAGGCCAAAGGAGAAAAGCGCCGAAGCAGTGGCAGCCTCTCCATCACCGAGCGGCTGAGTGGGTCGATGGCCCACATCCCTTGTCTTGAAAACTTCAGTTAAGCATTTTATTTACGGAAATTCAGAGCATTCCCAGATAAGTAGGCTTCCCTATCAGGTAGTGGAACTGCAAAGCAGAGGCAAAGTGCCGTTTCTTTGTAGTCCCTTCTGGAACCTGGTCCCGATGTGGTCATTTAAGAAGCATCAGCAGGGCGGTTTGCACGCACAAGGTCCTGGGTTCCGTCTCCAGCGCCAGAGCCTTGCAGGTGCGCGTCCGTCAGGCACCCGCAGGCGCCCCTGCACGGCGAGCTCGCCCGGCCCGAGGAGCGAAGCGCAGAGTCCGCACGGCTGCCCGCTTCCTGGTTTTGTGTGACTATTCCCATCGCTCCGCTTTCTTTCCTACAGCCGCTCTCGCACTGTCTGTAAGTCCTGACAACTAACACGTGCTTTTTTACAAAACTGTACAAGCTAGAAATGCATGTCTGTAATGAAGGCATTTTTCTTATTTAAAAATAGAAATAATTAAAGGTGACATTTGAAATCAGGGAAGGAAAGATAAGTATTCAATAAATGATGAGACAAGGCAATTTTTTACTTGGAAAAATTTAAATAAGACTATTAATAATGCCACCAAAATAAATCCTAGATGAATAGCAAACCACTATACAGATATAATACCAGGTATATAATTATTGCTTCCTATTAAAAACTGAAGATTTCTACTAATGAATATTTTCATGTTAGCTCTCAGAGAACTTGCAAAGCAGAAACCACAAAGGGAACATGGACTGCATTAAAATGTGTGTGTTCTGGACATTAAAAGGACTGGAAAGGGCTGGGGGTTTAGCTTAATGGTTCTGGCGCCTGCCTTGCAAGCACAAAGTACAGGGTTCAATCCCCGGTAACCACATACAACAATACCGGGTGTGATGACTCACGTCCACCAGCAATCAGTACCACACACCACAGTGCCAGGCATGGTGGCTCACGCCTGTAATCCCAGCACTTGGGAGGCAGAGGCAGGAGGATTGCTGAGTTTGAGGCTGAGCTCAGGACCAGCCTGAGCTACAAAGCAAGATCCTGTTTCAAATAACAAGAAGAAGAAGAGGGAGGAGGAGGAGGAGGAGGAGAAGGAGAAGAAGAAGAAGATGAAGACGAAGACGAAGAAGAAGAACTGGAAAAATAACATAAGTTCCCAAAACCAATGTCTCAGTCTGTATATGGATGCTGTAAGAAATCATGAAAGAAACAACAGCACAGTAAGAAACGCACAGAGGCATTGATTCAAAACTGACTTCAGAACAAATACCAGCAGCCAGTTACATGGGAAGATACAGAGGTCTCAGGAGGAGCCAAAGCCCTTGCCAGTTCGATGAGGGGTGCAGGGCAGAGAGCCTGCCGGGCATGTGAGACCCTGGCTTCCACACCCCAGCACTGCCAGATGTGAAGAAAATAAAAATAAAGTGCAGCTTGCTTTGCTACTTTTGGCCTGTTGTACTTGCAATTTTTTATTACAATGCCATGTGTCTGGGAGGGGTTAGAAAATGGGCTGTTGATAAGCCCTGTTAAAACCAGAAAACAAGAAGGTAAGAAGGAAAGGGGAGCTTTGAGACATCGCGTTATTTTAAGAACTGACCCAAGGAGAATGCAGAGCCTTGTCTTGATGTGTGCAGGAGCCCTACCTCGGAGGGAAATGCGGACTCGCCTCAGGTGGGGGCAGGGCAGCCGACCAGAAGGAAGCGGCAGAACAAAGTCACGACCGGGAGGTGAGATGCGTCGTCGTAGCAACAGGGAATTGTTGTTTGTCTATTCCACAGTCTCTAAATATTTTTGTAAATCATAAAGTCTGATCAGAAAATATAGTCTGTGTCTAAATTTTTAAAAACCATTACCATCGAAGGTTTGTCACCATGCATCTCCACTAGAGAAGAGAGCTTATGTTTCTCTTCTTCACTACGAATAATTACTTTTGATTATAGAACCCACAGATGTACAAGGGGCAAAACAACTATGGTGGGTGTTTAAATTCTTAAAAAGTTTGTTATAATAAAGGGCACATGGCCATGACCCTCCTCAGGACCCTCCCTCGCGTCGAAAGCTCAGCCCATCATCACATCGCTTTCTGCAGCGGCTCCGGAGCCCTCTTTCCTGAGGTCTTCAGTTGGGCTATACTGTGGCTTAGTGATTTACTGAGACCCTGTCTCAAAATACAGAATAAAAAAGGGCGGAGGGCCGGAGTGCCACCCCAGATCAACCAGGCACAGAAGTACCCTGGAAGAACAGAAGGGCAGGTGGAGGCTCGGGGGCCTGCAGGGCGTCGGGCGCAGAGAGACGGCTGGGCATGGTGTGAGCTGCGGACTTTGGGGTCCCAGCACTGTGGCCCTCAGCCCTGTTCCCGCCCGAGCCCCGCATGGGCAGAGCAGGACACTCAGCCGAGGACCTTGGACCGTCTCCCGCAGCCGGAGTCTCCACTCATCCGGTGCAGCCTCAGGCCTCGTGTCCACCCTCAGTGCAGTCCAGTGGCCCCCAGGGACCAGGGACTCCCCCATTCATGCTCAGTAAAGGTTCCCCTGGGTGTCAGGGAACTCTTTCCAGGGAGGAGAGAAGAAGAACAGATGTGGGTCTCCGCTCATCTCCCCGCCACCATTATGCCTGGCCCAGCCCCAAGCTTTGCCAGACACCCCAGGTCACCCCATCAGCAGCCCAGCACCCACTGAAGCCTGAGGCCAAGGCCCCAAGGCCACCCCAAGGCCCACACAGATGCCACCAGTGCCTGGCCCAGCCCCAGCCCAGGGCTCCTGGCTGTCGCCAACAGCTTGACCCTGCTGCACATAACTCCAGCTGCCAGGTCTGGGCCCACAGTCAGCACTGACACCCTCAAGCACACGTCCGCTCTTGTGACTCAGGGGTCCCTCCGACAGCACTGGAGAGCAGGAGCTCACAGCCAGCAAAAGGCGGGAGCTCGGCTGGCAGACACCTGCCCAGAGAGGGAGCTGCCGCCTGCACAGCAGGGGAGATAGGGTGGCACACACACCTTGAGTGCCGCCCTAGGAGAGCCAGGGCTGGAGGATGGCAAGTTCGAGCCCAGCCTGGACATGTTAGCAACTCAACGAGGCCCTGGCTCAAAATAAAATTTTTTACAAAGAACTGGGGATGCAGCTCAGTGCCAAAGCTCTGGGTTCAATGCCAGTACCATGAATGAATAAATAAATAAATACGCACATTTGTATTCTCTCGTTGGAGAAGGACCCACACCGTGAGAGAGGTATTCAAAGCAAAGCACCATAATTTATTCATGGAAACAGAGACTAAAGTGCCTAGGTGAGGGGCCCAGAAAGTCCCAACTGTAAACAGCTTCCGTGACTGTACTGACCGTGGAAGCCCAGCTCGTCCTGGTATGGAAAGGCAGAGCCGGGACGCGGTCTCGGTGTTTACTGACAGAGCTGAGTGGTGGCCACACAATGGCCAGGGACAAGAGGGCAGAAGAATGCAGGTCCCCAACCTCTCAAGTCGTAAGGTGGGACTCGAAGCGCAGAGGAGCAGAGCTGAAGCTCAGGAGATGCCCCGGTCCCTAGCCAAGGGCCCAGGTCTCCAGCCCTCCAGCGCCGGGAGAGGGGAGTCCTCCCTTCCAGCACAAGCCACGGGTAGAGTCACGAGACATTCAGCGGCTGCAGAGCTCGCCCGCCTGGCAGTGAGGGCTTAACGGGCTGATTCATTTTCTTCCCCCAAGAACGACCCAGGACAGTTCACTGCTGACAGACACATCCTGGATCGATCTAACCCA
Organism: Petromus typicus; assembly: GCA_004026965.1. Lineage (NCBI taxonomy): Eukaryota > Metazoa > Chordata > Mammalia > Rodentia > Petromuridae > Petromus > Petromus typicus. Next base: position 38,414 of record PVIR01006433.1, read on the forward strand.
AGAACTAGTAGATAATAACACAGAATACCTGAAAAATGAGGGCATGGTGGCTGACTGCATTACTATTATCATAACTTCGTAGGACAGACACGTCTTCATCTTACAAAAAGTTGAAAAGCTCAGACTCAAGGACAAGTCCAGTGTCAAATTCCAGGGCAGGTGTGATGGCATATACCTATAATCCCAGCACTCAAGAGGCTGAGGCAGGAGGATTGCCATGAATCTGAGCCAGCCTGGGCTCCATAATGTGTTCAAAGCCAACATGAACTACGTAGCTGGGCCTCATTTCAAAAATAAAAATAAAAATTAAGTGTTCCATGAAGGCAGGTAAGTTCAGGGAGCCACTCCAAATCCTCTTGCCTCAACTATAAGATAATAAGAACAGTGTATGGCTCATTTAATTTCTCTTGATTAACCTTGCTAGGTACAAAGGAACTTGAGGAAGAATCCACTCAGCCCTTCTGCCTTGCCCATCACGCATGACTAGAGAGCACAACCGGAGGGAGGACGCTGCCCGCCTGTGCGCAGCCCTCACACCGGACACGCGGCCTGGAGGAGGAGGCACCCCTAGCCCAGGGCCTGCAGAGACAGGCCACACCCCATGCCCCGCACTGAGGAAAAAAGGAAAAGGCGTGGAGACAAGGGAAGAACGGTTTCCTGTGCTCCCCAGAAGTAAAAGAGGAAGGTCCTGGGGTCGCAGAACCCACTGTCTGTGGGGCATGGCGTGTCTCTTGCACCAGGTCAGCGGCCCAAGTGGTCGGAACAGCACCCTGAGCCCCAACACCATCCCTCTGAGGTACAGAAGGTGACAGTAGCAGCTCGGTCAGACCTCACCACGGGTGAAGAGTGGCTCCCCACAGAGCCTGGTGGGGGGAGACACGGAGAACCAGACATGATTGCATTTGTGGCCCGTCGCAGCACCCTGAGGCGTGGAGGCAGAACTCAGCGCCTGGAAGGTGTCCAGCACATGCCCGGTCAGCCCTGAGCAGTCACAGAGCCACCTGTACTCCGTGCTGAGGTCCATGGCCCGCTTCTTTCCCTCTGTAAGGGTGAGTCCTCTCTGCCAGCCAAACACAGCCAGGGCCTAGTGTTGGCACAGTCTCTTCCACGGCGCTTACACCCAGCCCGTGGACTCAGACCCACACCCTTTCCCGTGGTCCCTAAGAGGCAGGTGTTGCCACACCAGACAAACCACTTCTTGCCTGCACCCATACCCGCCCCACTCTCAGTCTCATGGAGGCAGAGGCTGACCACTGTTCCTCAGGGCCTTGGCACAACACCACACCAGGACAGCACATCTGGGCACCCACCCCCGTGGGGAGGCCCCAGGTCCCTGCTCACCCAAAAGTTGCCTCTGTCCTCTGTCAGTGCTGGCTGGGTAGGTCACTGTGCCATCACTGTCTCGTAGGGCTGACCTTGACCAGTGTACCTCACCCGACCTGCACTTGGCGGACCTGAGGGATGCCACCCACGGCACTCTGAGTGTAGTGCTGTGGACTGAATGGCCTGCACAACTGACCTGTCATTCGGGAGTGACAGGAGGACTCAGGGTCCTTGGGAAGAGAGACGAGGCCACCAGGGCCGGGAACCCCGTGTGGCCGCAGTGGCAAAGGCCCAGCATGTCATCCTCCTGCCGTGCCGAGGAGCACCTGGAGTGGACAGAGGCTCCTCCCACCAGCACGGTGAGAAGAGGAACTCTGCACCCTGGAGGGGCTGCTAGAGCCCGGAGACCACAGCCTGTCCTCACAGCAGACCGAGTCAGCCGCCCCTGCGCAGTGTGGCACCTCCCAGCCTTCTCCAGCCTCCCCAGTCCACTGGAGTGTGGGCACAAGGCCGCCCCGATCTCACCTGCAGGACGTTCCAAGTCATTGGATTACTTACCTCTGATGTTGCTTCGAGGTCCGGCGGCCTCACGCCCAGACGCACATGCGTCCGTGGATCCAGGGTGAGCGGACTGTCCTCGAACCCCACTCCCCAACCTCCTGTCCTTTACCATCCACCCCTGCCATGTTCCAATGTGCTTTCAGGTATGGATACAGCCGTTACTGGCTCTGCCTGTGGCCCAAGGATGGCACTGCTGCCCTGCCCTGAGATGGTGGGCCTAGCTCATCCATCAGGGTGCCAATCCCTGGTCTGGGAGCTGACTGGCCAGCACCCCCTCCTGTGAGGTGCCCATGGGAGTCTGGTACTTCTCATTAACATCCAAAGGCGGCTGGCCCGCGCATGCCCCTCCAACAAGCAAACCAGCCCAGCTGGCCCAGTGCAGGGGCTTCTACCGTTTCAGCTCATTTATCAGCAGCCCCATCTGCGCCAGCTTGGGGCTCTCGCGTGTCTGGGGCTGGGCCTGGCTGCTCCCGAGAGCTCTGGCCTCCATGCTAGGCCTAATCCTAGCCTGTCATCTTTGCCAGTGACAAGGCCGGGCCAGCTGGGGCCGCTTCCTCCAGAGCAGTCCGGGTGCCTGGGGGCCGCTACCCGATTTCCACGCTCAGAGCAAAAGCTGGGCCCGCGTGATCTCTACTTGAAACTGTAGGAGAGGGCTGTGTCCCTTTACCTTTTACACCAAATCAGCTTAATGTCTTCCTAACCAGCAGTGAGCTCATCTCAGCCTGCTCAACTTCAAATGGCCACGGATCTCGTTAACCTGATTGCTCATTAAGTAACTTGCTGGAATTACCAATGCCACAGGAGCCCCTTTGCTGTCCAAATAGGACCGTCAGAGCATTCCCACTCTTTAGGAATTGCTTTCGACCATGACAATGGCTCTCTCCCTTCGGGGGATTATTACAAGAACAGTTGATATGCTTCTAAGTCTGGGGACAGTTTTTAAAGAAAGATACAAGTGCAAGTCTTTGTGGATCACAAGCTGTGGAATCCTCTCCGTGACGGCATCTTGCGAAATCTGCTGCTTCCCCACGCTACACCGAATTACAGAGACAATTAAATATCAGGTCTGAAGAACATTTTTCCTTTGGAAAAAAAATCCCTCTGGCAAAAGAATACTGAAGCTATTGGCAGCCCCTGTTGGCTACATTAAAGCTAATAAAGCTACTAATGATGAATTCCTCAGCCAGGAGAGTCCCCGCTGGGCGCCTCTGCCGGCTGCAGTCTCAGTCATCCCAGGGCTTACAGATTGAATTATTGGCTGTGCTCATTTTATTGGTTTGGGCTTTGGGGGGTGCAGGTTATAAGGGGATTCTTTTCATGTTTGACTTTTTTTCTTCCTCCCTCAAGAAGCAGCTGGTTTTGTCTTTAGTTTCAAATGTCAATAAAAAAATATATCAAGACAATCATTAGAAGGCAAGAGTCTGGGCACGACACTTCCCTGGACACCTGACGCCAGTCCCAGCCGGGTGTGGACAGGCCCTCGGCTCTCCCCTGGGAGAGGAGGAGGAGGCGAGGGCGGAAGGCTGCCGCCCCGGGGACCGTGGACCCCGTGGTGACGGGTGTCGTCGTCGTCGGGAAGAGGGAGGCCAGATGCTGCCTCGCTGATCCGAGCAGGGCTTCGAACTTCTCTGTGGAGGTGGAGGCCGTGGGGCACCTGGAGTCACAGCTGCACGGGGCAGCATGGCCTGGGACGGGACCCTCCCTGCGGAGACAGAGGGCTGTGTGGTTTTGGGGTGCAGAATCCGATTACTGCTCAGTCTCCTTCACACAGAAGAGGCTGTCCCGTCCCCCTTAGCCAAGGGTCCGGGTTGTGAACGGGAGATGCAAGCACAGACTGGCCACCACCGGCCTCTCTCGATGGTCAGGCTCCTCTCTCCGGGCTCCAGGACCGCTCCAGGGCTGCACTCTCCCACAAGACCCTCCTCTGAAAGTCATGGCTCAGAGACAGTTCCCAAGTCTGGTATGGACACCCAGCTGCCCCCCAGCTTCCTCTGCATCCACAGCCTGCCCTGCCCTATGCCAGCCTGGTGATGCCATGAGGTCTGGCAAGGAGAGGGATGAGGTGAGGACATGTCCCTTCCTCCTCCCTCTGGACACAGGGTTCTCCACCACCTAGGGCCGAGCCTTCCTCCTACAGCGCAGCTGGGCATCTCCCATCGGCTGCGGCTACACCAGTGCTGCCCCTGGCGTGGGGGGCTGAAAAGCAGCAGAGATGCAACCTAAGCCCTGGCCCCATGGATGCTGCCTGGTACAGCCAAAGGGACTCTGCAGCCCTGGCCTCGCCAGGGAGGTGATCCTGGGCCGCACAGAGGGCAACAAACACAGCCACTGCGTGCTCAGAGGGAAAGGGTGGGAGCAGGGACCGGGGTTCAGAGACAAGGGCACAAGCAAGGACACCAGCAGCTGGATGAGGTGCTTGCTCGGGAGCCGCTGTGTCCCCAGGAAGCCAGGGAAGCTCATCTCAGGCTCCTGGCCTCCAGGACTACTCGGGACTGATCTCCGCTGCTCTAGGTCACCGAGCCTGTGTTAATGGTCAGTCGGAGGCTCAGGCTCCTCTGCAGCCTCCAGAGTCCCTCTCCTGTGCACAGGTAGAGCTCAGGGTCCTCAGAGACACTGGCCTGGGATTCCTCACTGAATCGCACACAGAGGATGCAGTCATGTTCCTTCCAGACTCTTTACGGGTTAAAGTTGTGTCTGTGACAGCAGCCTTGGAACTCCTCCCTCACAGCCTGTTGTTGCTGGTAGAGACAGCTGGGGGAGACTCTGCACCCCCGAAAACAGCCCTCCCTGAAAAGTCCCTTCTAAGTCCCCACGGAGAAAGTCTTCCATTTTCTCCCAGAATCCTTATATTCGACTCTCTTCCAAAAATAATTTTAAGAACACACACACACACACAAAAAAATAATTTTAAATGGTTGAAACCATGCAGTGAGAAAACTAAGAATAAAAGGAAATAAGGACAAAAGTATAATGTGAAGACTAACATTAGTGCCCCAAACCACACTGCCTAAGCCCGAACCCAGAGAGCGCGGCTTTAGGGTGCTGACATTGGTCCCCAAGGCCAAGCCTGCAGCCCAGCTCCAAGACCCAGCAGCTGCACATGTGTGCCAGGACACTGTTCCTGGTCCGCCCCACGTCGTCACCTCGGTACCCACCAAGGGTCCCAGTCCCCACCCTCCCGAACAAAGACCACCAGCCCTGAGTCTGATGGGCAAGCATTGGGGTCTGGACTTCCACAACTCCCTGGATGAATCAGATGTGTCCAAGGGTCTGTAAGACGGGGCCGTTCATCGGAGAAACAAGGTGATGATGTGAAAACACATCACCTTGGACATCATCTCGTGAAGAGGAAAACACCGCCAGGTGTAGACCCCAACTGGGCTGGGCCTGGTCCAGCGCCTGGACAACAGGTGGCTCTGAGGAGCGGGCACGAGCAGTGCCCTCATGGTGAAAACGCAACACTGCTGACTGTGCCCTAAGACAAGACACAGAGTGCAACGGACCCCTGTGCCGCTCCTTCCATTTCTGATGCCCATCTGGACATCCCCAGAGCCCCAGAGGCTTCCGAAAGGTGACTAGACTGTGGGGCAGAAAGCTGAAGAGGTGATCACTGGGTGACGTGGAAGGAAGCACCAGCCCTCTTGGCCTCCTGTCCCTGTCTGCCTGGCTGTCTTCCCCCCGCCTCCCTTTCCTGTCCACCTTCTTATGAGCTTTCCCCACCTGCCCCTGTGCCAAGCTGTTCTTCCCTCTCTTCTTCTAAACTGTGGTGTCGGGTGCTATATGCCAGGACACACAGGCCCCTGAGACATAGTCCACATCTGCAGGGTCCCAGCCCTTCCTGCTGGCAGGCTACTGAGTTCCGGGCACTTGGCTGCAGCAAGGTGGGTAGGTGACCACAGCCACCCAAGCAGGCCCTTGTCTGGGAGTGCCAGGCATAGTTGGTGGCTTCCTTCAGTGGTGAAGGGTGTATTCACATGGTCCTTGACACCAGGTGGCAGCTGGACTCAGCATCCAGTGAGTGCAGAGAGAATGACAAGGTGAGGAGAACTGCCAGCATAGCCGAGCCCTCTCCCCACACAGGCAGCTCTCTCTACCTTGGGGAGCCACTGGCCAGCTCTCACACACCCCACCCTAAGGCCGGGGGAAGCAGGCAGCCGAGTAGAAAGAAAAGCCTGGGAGAGGGGCAACCACTCTCCTCCTTATTTATTTATTTATTTATTGAGACGGGTCTCACTTTCTGGTTCAGGCTGGCCCTGAGCTCAGCCTCAAACTCATAGCAATCCTCCTGCCTCTGCCTCCCGACTGCTGGGATGACAGGCGTGAGCCACCACGCCTGGCACTGTGGTATGTGGCACTGGTTGCTGCTGGGCGTGAGTCTCCACCCCCAGTATGGTATGTGGTTACCCGGAACCGGGTCCTTTGCATTTGCAAGACAGCAAGACCGGAACCACTGAGCTAAATCCCAGCCCAACCCCTCTCCTTTTTAATGATTATGCCATTGTAGGGATTTTGTTCTCTCTCTCTCCTGTCCATTGTACCAAATAACTCCTAAGTAAGAAGCTGGTGAGGACTCTGGTTTCCATCCTGCTAAGGTGCAGCCAGAACCTAATCTGGAGTGTACATACTTCTGTCTGCTGTAGGGCTGTCAACCTCCCAGGCACTTCCCGGAAAATGTCACTTCAGAGCCTCCATGACCAGCTCTGCTAGCCCCTGTGAACTTCTCCACACAGGACCAGCAGGCACTTGGACACGTCACACTGTCTGCAACCCAAAGGCACCCAGTGTGTGGTCAAAAGGAAATGGCACACACGGGGGGGGGGGGACCTTGGGGACCCATGTCGCTATCTCGATGGACTGGGGAGGTGACTCCTGCCCTGGAATGGCAAGGATTTAGATACCTCTGATCTGAAGCCTGAGGCTGATGCATAGCAACATAAAAGTCCTGTGGGGAGATTAAACATGGTAGAGTTTCAGCTCTGCAAGATAAGAAAAAGTTCTGCCAATATAGTCAAAATGGCCATAACTGATGTACAGACTGAACACGATCCCAGTCAAAACACCAGCAGGGTTCCTCACAGCTGGAGAGAGAGCAATCCTGAAATGGACCCAGGACCAGAGTAACACAGGCAGTCCTATGTAACAAAAGCAAGGCAGGAGGCATCACTTACCAGATTTAAGTCATATTATAAAGCTGCATGATAAGAACTGTAAGGTGCTGGGGGCGAAGCAGACACCTGGGTCGGTGGGACAGGTTAAAAGACGCAGAAAGAACCCCAAGCACCTTCAGCCACCGCGGGCCCTTGGCTTACAAACTCAATTCATTCTTGGGGCTGGATGCAACTCAAGTGGGTCAATCAGAGGCTCAGGCTCCTCTACAGCCTTCAGAGTCCCTCTCCTGCACACAGTCCCTCTCCTTAGAGAGACACTGGCCTGGGATTCCTCACGGAGGATGCTGTAATGTTCGTTCCAGACTCTGTGGGTAAACTTTATATCTGACACCATCTAGAAGCACAAGCAACCAGCATTCAGGTCATAACTCAAGACTTTGGTCCAAAGTTAAAGCTAAAATTCCTGTCATAACTCAAGTTGTTCATACATCAGGCCAGTCCTAACTCAAGAGTCCACTATATTTGGTCTTTGCCAAAGGAGCCAAAGGCAGCCCCTTTAACAAACGGTGCTGGGAAAACCGGCCATCCAAAGGCAGAAGCCTGAGTCTAGACCCATATCTCTCACCATGTACCAAACTAAAAATCAAAATAGATTGAAGAGGTGAATGTTAAAATAGAAACATCTAATCTGCTGGAAGATAAAACAGTAAAACTCTTGAAAATATAGGTGTAAGCAAAAACCTTGTGAACAGAACCTCAGAGGCACAAGAAAGAGAGCAAGAATGAACATGTGTGATCATATCAAATTTAAAAGCTTCTGCACAGCAAAGGAAACAACCACCAGAGGGAAGACAAGCTACAGAATGGGGAAACGTTCTTGCCAGCAACTCCTGGACAGAGGGCTAATATCTAAAATACCAGATGAAGGGATGGGAGAGGAATGGGGAAAAAAGAATAACCAAGATACATTACGTACAGGAACAAATTCTCTTTGATGAATGTGATCAGTATGTATGCCAAAAGGGTGCCAATAAAAGTAATCTTAAAAATAAATACACAAAGAACTCGAAAAATTTGAGACCTCCCAAAACAAGAATCAGTCCAAAAATGGGCAACTGAAATGAACAGACACTTTACCGAAGTAATAATGACCAACGAGTACATGAGAAAATGCCCAGCATTGCTGGCCATTAGAGAAATGTAAATTGAAGTTACACTGAGATTCCATCTCGCTGCAGAAAGAATGGTTACTATCAAGAAATCCAATAATTGCAAATACAAGGCTGCAGGGAAAAAGGAACTGCCCTGCTCTCTTGGAGGGAATGTAAACTAAGACAATCACTATGGAGATCTTTCCTCAAAAAACCAAAAATAGAAATTCCATTTAGCCCAGCTATTTCCCTTCTAGGTATCTTCCCTGAAGCATTAAAGTTATCCTATGACAGCGATAAATGCATATAGCAGCACAATTTATAATAGCTAATCTTGGAAACGGCCTATACAACTATCCCCAGATGGACAGATAAAGGAAATGTAGTGTGTATACACAGTGGAGTCCTACCATGCCATAAAGACGGATAAACCTGAGGTGTTCAAACTTGGATGGATGTATCTTGAGACCACAATATTGAGTAAGTGAAATAAATCAGACACACAAGCACAAACATGGCAAGGTTTTTTAACTGGAGAAATCCAAAATACTTTTTAAAGGACAGATCATAAGTAGGGTGGGTGATCTTTTTCAAATAAGCAGGAGAACAAAAAAAATGGAGGGGGAGGGAGATGGGAAAAAGTAAAAGAAAAAGTGGAAATCGGTGCCTGACACTTAATCCCAGGCAGGGCTATACACTGTACTTGGGACAGCAATACCACAGAGCTGTCCTTGTGCCGCACAAGTTACTCTCGCAGCGCTTTCCACATAGTATCTAGTGGAACCACACAGCAAATCTGCACAAGGTACTACGACTGCCATTGTTATTGCCCCAAGTTGCTGATGAGGAAGCCGAGCTCCGGAGAGCTTGAAAGCAGCCCTGAGCCGGAGCTGGGCTGAGACAAGCCCTTTCCTTTCCTTTGTCCCAGAGCTATGCTCTCCACAACCAGCTAAGACTCCCCTCCTCAGATTTTATCAGAACTATTACCCTCATTTTCTAGAAGCAGGAACTGAAGCTCTGTTATTCTTAGAAATGGCCCGGGATTACTAAGATGGTGAACGTGTTGTCCAGATGCACAGCCTGTAGTGTAACATTCAGGCTGGGGTATCCTCTGAAGTGTGCTCTGAGGTGAGATCTCCAACACTACTGACCTCAGAATCCTTGAATTTAAGAACTGTGAGGAATCCTGATGGGCACGAGTTCGTGAAGTTATCTGTGCTTAGCACAGCCCTGAGCAACAGCACTTCCTACAGTAATGGAAGTTTGGTGTGGTTTGCTTTGGTTCGGTTTGGTGGTGCTGAGCTGGGGCCCAGGGCTTCAGGCGGGCTAGGCAGCCCTGGCGCCACTGATCCACACCTGCCAGGTGATGGATGTCATCTGTACCACCTGTGACCTCTGTCTCTTTCAGCTAGTGAACACCTCACATGTGTTTGCTGGGCTGTAGAAACAGACTTTTTGTTTATTTCCTAGTAATGAATGTAAATGTGAATAGTCACACAGCACAGGTATTTAACATATTTTGAAATATATTTTGGAGAGCATTTCTGAGCTAGTGACCTGGAAAGACTTGTAAAGCATTACAGAGTGAGGCCATCTGGGCCATGGAGTCACCACACAGGGGCCCCTGGGGGGCTCCCGTGGAGCTGAGAGTGTCTCAAAGCCATGACCTTTCATCGTGAACATGGCTGTGACCCCGAGACCCCCCTTCGGGAGGACCCCTCAAGAGGACCCCTCCGGGAGGACCCCTCAGGAGTCCAGGGCCACTTTGAGGCTTCCGGTGCCAGTCCAGACTTGGGGGCCAGGGCTGGACTGTTAATCCCCCCCCCTCTGCTGCTGACCCTACCTGTCCCTTCCCTGTCCATAGTGTCTGGTTCCATGCCCAGGGTGCAGGGGTCCACACTGTCCTCAGCGGACAGTGTTACCACACTGGCTGGCTCTAGGAGTGTCCCCAGGAAGGGCATGTGACTAAGCAGAACTCACGTTGGTGGGGAGGTGGACAGCCCTGCCCTGCTACACTGGCCCCTTCCTGCTTGGAGCAAGGACTGTGGGTCTTCTGGGGCACCTCAATCAGAGGAGTTATTTTCCCACAGACAAAGCCAAGAACGTCCTAATGGCTTTCCCCTGGTTGGGGGATGGATCGTCCATTAATTTATGGCCCAGGCCCAAACCAGTTGTCAACCTCCCCCTTCTGCAAATCCATGAGAAACACTTCAACCCCCATCTCCTTTCTCGGTTGCTGGTCCCCCCTCTCCTCCTGTGTCTGTCCCTGAGCCTTCTACACCAACCTCTCCAGCCCTTGGGCTGCACTACCCCAGGAGACATCTCCTGGCTCCCACGTAGCCCCCCTCAGGGCTCATCCCTGGCACCAAAGATGACCCGGAGGACAGTCGGACGGCTCGGACTCAGTGCCCAGAGCCCAGCCTAGGCCTGCATATCCCGGCAGGCCTGTGATCCACGCTGAGAAGCTCAGAGCTTGAGCTGGAGCTTGAACCAAGGGTGAATCCAAAGGCAGCAGAGGGCGCAGCGGGTGCTGGCACCTGAAGAGCTCAGTTGTTACGTGGCCCTCCTTATCTATTTTGTCAACTACCATGGCTGTCCCCAGCCCCAGACCTGTGGACCTCCTTGCTTCTGGAGAAAGGCTGAGAAGGGCTGGACCACCCAGGTTTCTAGTCCCTCAGCCTTCCTCCCCTCTGGTATGTCAGACTGAACCCAGGGCTTCACACGGAGCCACATTCCTGGTCCTTTTAAAATTATTTATTTTGAGACACTGATTCTCTGAGTTGCCCAAACAGGGCTCCAACTTGAGATACTCCTGCCTCAGCCTCCCACAAGACTGGGATTCCAGGCGTGTGCTCAGTAAGACAAAAGATAAGTATTTGTTTCTTTAGCGCTGTGGATGACTTAGATAATGTCATCTGTGGCCAGAGGGAGATAGATGGGAGGTATTCCCAATTTCACTTGCTAACCTGGCCTTCTTAGGCAAGTTAATGTAGCCCTTACACAATTTGCTCTTGTGTAAAATGAAGGTAATGTAAGGAATGACCCAACCGGAATTTGGTAAAAACAGAAGAGAATGTAAATGCAAATTTTAGAACAGTGTGTGGCACATCGGCATGCGACAGTTGATGGCCTCCAGCTGGAAACCTGCTCGTGACCCGCGCGGGAGTCCAGTCCCAGCTCCGCCGCCCCCCACCCCCCCATCCCCGCTGAGTCCCGACCCTGTGCCCAGGTGCAGCCCGAAGGATCTGGCCGGACTGTCCTCTCCTTTGTCCCAGCCTCAAATGGACCCTTTCCTCTGTCCCTGGCCCACCCGAGCCCAATCTGGGCCCTGGTGAAACTGGGCCAGGTGGGGCGCCACCGGGGCCGGCAGCAGCGCTGTCCCCACCAGCGCTGGGTCGGCTGGCGACCACGCCGACTCTGCGCCCGTTGTGTCCCGTGGAATGGGACTGCGGGTGGGTCCGTGCTGCTGCTGGTCACCGCGCGCGTGCTCTTCGGCTTTCCTCCGAGCTGGGCAGGGGTCGATGCCCGGGGAGCTCGGCTGGAGACGGAGAATCGTGCGCGGCGCTCAGGCTCCGGAGCCGGCGTGTATACAGACCGTAAATCTCCGGCCGCCGGGGAGGCTGGGCTGCAGCAGCGGGGCCGGAGGCCAGGTAGGGCTGAGAGAAGGCCATCGCAGACGCTGGATGGGCCTGGGCGTTGCCCTCTCCAGGTCGGGGTGGGGGGCGTGGCTCCCCGCAAAATTTCTGTATCTGTCTGTGCCAGGCACACCAGGAATGTGCTGCCCTTGGAGTGCAGGGCGCTGATCTTTCACAGAGGATTTCTCTGAGCCGGCTCCGGGGAAAAGGCCTGGAATCCCGGCACACTGGGAGGCTGATGCAGGAAGACCCGAACTTGGAGCCCTGCCTGGGCAACTCAAGAAATTAGCTGTCTCAAAAATTTTAAAAAATAAGAAAGAGGATAAGGATGCAGCTCAGTGCAAAGATCCTGGGTCCAGTCCCCAGTATCAGGAAAACAAAAATTAAAAACCTCTTCGTTGTCAACATGGACTTTGAAAGGTGACTATTGAGATGATCACCAGAATAATTCACACACACAGACATAGACACACACACACACACACACACACACACACACACACACACACACACAGAGCTTTTCTTGCTGCTTTTTCCTTGACTGAAGAGAGAATCATCAAAGTCCAGAGCTAGGACTGGAAGGACCCCTGAACTCTCTACGCCCCAGAGACCACCAGCAGCCCCTCCCAGGGTGCCTGTGCACCAGTGGGACTAGCCAGACCCTCTGCTTCGCGGATTGGCATCTGTGAGAGAAGGGGCAGTGCCTTCCAACTGGGCTGCTGAGAAAGTTGAGGGGCACACAGACAGACATTCATTTCCTGTTTCAGGAATAGGAAGGTCTTGGCCAAGAGTGGTGGTGCACACCTACCACCCCTCAGCTCTCCGGAGGCTGAGGCAGGAGGGTCCCTGAGAGCTCCAGGCTGGCCTGAGCCAGCATAAGCAGAGGACTCCGTATCTCTACTGCTGTGTTCCTCCCTCTCCATAGGAGCTGGGCACAATGTGCACTGCCCAGGGAGGTCTGGCAAGGAAGGAGCCCCTGGGAGGGAGGGAGCAGAGGGCCTGGGAAGAGGCTTCTCTCACCCTTTCCTCCCTGGGATGTGAGGTTGAGGTGGTGGGGACAGAAAGTTTGTCCTCTGTGGAACTTCTGCACTGGGTGCTGGACCCCCAGCCCAGGTGCCTAGTCCTCGCCCAAAAGTGGGGTGCATGGGAGGCCACAGCAGGCCCAGGTCACTGACCTGTTACCTTGGCCTCTGGACAACCTTTCTGGGCAGGACATCACTCATGTGTAAGGGTTTTTTTTTTTTTTTTTTTTAAGTTACGGTGACCGTTCATTTTAGAGTAATTGTTTAATCTTAGACTTTGCTTCGATGTTGGCTCCTCTGCTGCCCTGTCACCTCTGAGGGTCCTGGCAGCCCCTGTCACCCTTACTAGGGTCACAGGGTAGAGGTGAGGGACTCTCAACCCTTGAATAATTCCGGAAAGAAAGGAAGGAAGAGAGAGGGAAAGAGGAAGGGAGGAAGGCAGGCAGGAGCGGAGCAAAGCGGAAAACCCAGGAACAGAGCTCGAGAAACGGGTCCTGCAAAATCGGACAGCTGCGGAGAGAGGATGCAAACCTTATCGCCTGCCTTTCGTTTTAGGGTTGCGGACACCAAATGGTGTTTGGTTTGACTTTTTCCTTTATGGAGTTTCACCTCATGTTTTCAGCCATAAAACTATGCTTGGGCCCAGGACAGGAGCCAGCGTCAACGGCGGGGTCCCCGCCGGAGCTCGGGCCGAGGACGCGTGGGGCTGGCGTGAGGGTTGCGCGGGGAGGTTGAGGCCCAGAGGCGCGCCGCTCGGTGGCTTGGGGATGGGAGGCCGCCGGGGACCAGGACCGGCTCGGTCGCGGCAGCCAACAGGCCCGCGGGCATCGGGCCGGCGAGCGCTTCAGCCGGCAGCCTGGCGTGGTCCGCCGGCCATAGAGAGCGACGCCGCGCTCACCCGCTCCCTCCTGCGGCGCCCGAGCCTCCCGCGCCCGGCCGGGCTGGGTGCGCGCTTCACCCGGGTGCTGAGAAACGAAACGAGCCGCGCTGCAAACCCTGGCGCCGCGGCGCAGCGCAGGGCAAGGTCCGGCCGGCCCGGCCCCTCCTGCTCCCGCGCCGCGCTGCCGGGTCGCGGTCTGCGCAGCGCACGGCCGGGCTTCCGCTGGGCCGGGACCCAGAAGGCGCTGCCAGGGAAGCCACCCGCCTTCCCGAGCCGCCGCCAGCCCTCCGGAGTCGGCCCGCTGCGCCGTGCTGCTGCTCCGAACCCCGGGACTCCCGCGCCTCCCTGCGCTGCTTCTCCGAGGGCTTCCAACTCCAAGCGAGACACACTGACACCACAAACAGCCACGAGAGCCGCGATATTGACTTTATTCGTTGATTTGCCAAATATGGGGTCCCTTGCAGTTGCTTGCTAGGTGCTAGAACTTCTTCTCCAGAAGCAGAGACGCCTCGCTGGCAGACATCGGGACCTGGCCAGTAATCCTCGGGCTCTGGGAAGCTGAGACAGGGGAGTTACAAGTTCCTGTCCAGCCTAGGCAATTTATCGATCTAGTGAGACTTAGCTGTCTCAAAAAAAAATTAACAGAGTTGGGGATGTCAGCTGGTACCAAGGCCTGGGTGAGGGGTGAGGGTGAGGGGTGAGTGTGGGAGGGGCGAGCGGAAGGGGCAGCAGCTGGAGCAACTCCTTAGGGAGCTCTTGGCTAACTTACCCAGGCCCTGGGTTACATCCCTGCCACCCAAAAAACAAAGCAAAACAAAACACCTCTTTGCCCTTCAAAGAGACAAATTTCCTGTTTCCCCTTCTGAAGGCCCGTGTGGTGTTAACTCAAAATCCCGGAAGCAGTATCTGTACTGACAGAGTTTCAACAGCAGGCACATAATCCCTTTTTGCCAGGATCCTAAATACTTGCTTGAACTTCCTTCAAATTCTAAGTGTCAGAAAACTCCAGCCCTTCCTCCTAATTCACAAGGGCAACCGCCAGACACACACATACACACACACACACACACAAAAAAAAAAACACGCGCGTGCGCACAGGGCTGCTGGGTGGCTGGGTGCAGACCCAAGACCCTTTGAAGGAGGTGGCAGCCAACACCTGAGGGTAGCAGGGAGTTGGGGACACAGGGCCACCCACCCCAGACCTTGGCCTGTCCCTAGAGGGTTCTGGGCACAGAGGACCATACTACCTCCAGGAATTCAGCTGGCAGTTTGCCTTCTGGGATAGTGAGGGTCGGCGAGTCCCTCTCCACTGTGTGCTTGAACAAAGACCTCCCTAGACAGAGCAGGGTGAGTGGGCCGGAGGGTGGGAAGGAGCTTGGCTCAGTTTTTCATCCCACGTATGAGCAGCACATGGGGAAGGGATGCCAAATGATTCCACGAGTCTCCCGAGGCCACGCAGCCAGCCGATGGATGTCCCGGCAGCAGTCCTCCTTCCTGCACCCACAGGCCTCTCCCACCTGCCCAAGCTGGGCTGTCTAGCTGGGGTGGAGGGTGGCTGGGGATCTACCAGAGAAGGAGTGGGCAAAGATGCTCCACCCCTGGACGCCAAACAGCAGCAACCACCAGCAAAAGCCAAAGCCCCCAATCCTACCAGCCGGGTGTCGCTGGAGCCATCTACCATAGTGCACCCCTGAAGGTGGCTGGTGGCTCCCTCCTGAGAGGCGTCACCTGGGACACTAAGGGACTCAGGACTGGCCACTGGAGCCTCTTAGGCTCCTCTAAAGAAGACTGCGCTTGGATAACGCAGATCTGAATCCGGTGGGCAGATGTGTCTGGAAAAAGTGCTCTGTCTGTTGTGTACCTCAAAAGGCTGTGCAGGGGACCCCAGGCGAGTGTCCTCCAGCTGTGGGCCCACTGGGTTGTCTCCTCCCTAAAATGCAGGAATCTGCTCCTCTAAAAGGACAGGGCAGGGGCAGGTAAGGACTCAAGGCCAGCGGTTCTGGGAGCAGCCTGGCTGGGGCAGGGCTACCTTAGAACTGCTTTGGGGTATTTTAGGAAGGCCAACGCCCCCCAGCCTGGATTCTCCAGAGCCTGTGGCCAGGATAGGGGAGGGCAACTCCGATTGTGAGAAGCCTCTGATCCCCTCACACAGAGAGTGGAGGCCCCAAGATCCGGGGTTAGTGGAGCCCCCTCCAATCTGCAGCGATGCCCTCCTTGAAACCCAGCACTTGCTCCTCAGGAGCCCAGAGGCTGAAGTCCCCCGGCTTCGGGTCCTCTTGGCCGCTGTAATTCAGCTACAATGACCCAGAGGAGGAGCGGTGGAGCTAGCCTGCAGTCCCTGTGCCTGTGCTGGCCTAGAAAAAGACAAAGGGAGGCGGAGGAGACCCCTTAGCCTCCCACCAGGAAGCTGCAGAGCCCCCACCCCAAGCCCACTCCCTAATCCTATCTGCCCGGGAAAGGCAACAATCACTTAACACTGTGCTGATTACAATTAGAGCTTGAGTCTTAAGACCTATAGGAAGCCCTATCGCTGCATCCCTGCCCTGGACCAGACAAGGAGCCTGGGTTCTGTCTGGGTTCGCTCGGCCTCAAGGAGGAGGCCTGGAGAGGTTGCACAGACCTCTCTGCCTTCCTGCACCGGCCACAGCCTGCACCACACTCCAGACCCAGCACAGGAAAGACCTCAGAACTGCTGGGGTTCTTCCCAGCCCCAGCTGAGGGGACTGGGCAGCCTGAGTCTTGTCAGGGGGTGTGTGGACTTCGAGGGGTCGCTCTCAGAAGGGTGTTAGGAGCTGGGGTCTCCCAGGGAGACAAGGCCTGGCCTTGAGGTCCCTTGCGCTTGGTGGGGCCGGGACTGGGATGCACTAGGGCCCTCGTCTCAGTTCCTGCCCCGCCCCCAGCAGGAAGCACACCTATGGAAGCTGACTGGACTTTCCGGAGGCTGGTGAGCTTCGGCCTGGGCTCTGGCCTTGCTTTGCCTCTCAGGAAGGGAGCCCTGCTTGTGCCCTTTAACCCAGGGTAGGCTGAGCAGCCCAGCAGACAGCCTGTCTCCAACACTCTGGGAAGTCTGTGTCCCCCTCTCCAGGCTGCAAAGTGCTCTAACTCCTGGAAGGCCAGGTGGGGCCCTTGCCCTGCTATGGCTGCCAGGTCCTGCAGGGGCCAGAATCGCTCCCTCAGACTCCACCCCAGGCTGTGGGCAGCTCAGCCTTCTCTTCAAAAGTGACAGCCCCAACCCGCTGTCCAGGAGCACCAGGACACCCCAGGAGCTGCGGAGACAGGAGCCTTCCAGGGAGGCGTGGCCCCAAAGCTGCACCCCCCACCGTGTTCCTCTCCTGCACAAGCTCCCAACTTTGCTGGCTTGGGAAGTTACATTTCAGATGGCAGTGCAACATGAGTTTCAGGAGAGGAGGGTTTAGGAATTTGGTGGGGGGCTCACCTCCTGAATCTCTACAAACACCAAACCCCAGATTCCTGCTCCAGGTACCTGGTCAGGCTAATTAGGTCTCCTGTACCCAGGCCGCCCTGTGGCCTGGCAGAACCTGGCCTGAAATCCGACCCATGGATTCACTGGGACTCCTCAGTTCAAGCCCTGGCCAGGGTGATGGTGTGACCGGGACTTGAGGCTCATCAGGTGAGCCCTCCTGGTCAGGCCCTGCCCCTCCTCAAATTGTACACGTAAATATGGCATCCCCACGTATCCACTGAACCCCTGGAATGGGTCTAAGTGGCTCAAAACCCGACCTGCTTGGGATGTTCTGGATCCAGAATTCCGATGTGTGAGCAGTCCAGGGAGTGCATCTGAGCGGGGAAGGCAAAGACAGGCACGGAGAGAATTCGGAGGCCACATGCAGAGCTGTCGGGGGACCCCAGCCTGCCAGGAGCCCACAGCAGGGACAGCTGCCTTGGGGGGCACATTCTTAAGGAACAACTGGGACTCTTCTAGGTGGGGTGCCCCCTACCACCCCCAGTCCTTAGCTCAGTCCTTGGCAGGACACCCCTGGGGGTCCCCCACCCTTCCCACTGCCCCTGTTCCCTTTTCAGCTCAATGCAACTGGCTGGGCAGGAATACCATCCTGGCGGGGCTCTGCTAGTGGGGGCTCCGGGTCGCCCCAGCCTGGTCTATACCTGTGGCCTCTTTTCCTCCCCAGCACAAGAGGCGAAAGACAAACTGGAGTGGGCTCCAGGAACCAAAGCAGAGACTAAAGTAAAACAGGTGCCACTAGCAGCCTTCTGCCAGCCCAGTGGCCCCAAGGCATGCTGGGTCTCCTACCTCAGCACCCCTGCAGCCACAGTGCCCTACAGACCGAACACCCAGACCTATGCTCTCGCCCTTCTGGGCGCCAAAAATGGCTGCAGATGTCTTTTTTGCTTCAAAAGCTCCCCAAAGTCTTTACCACCTCCAGACACTTGGCCACCTGGAGGGAAGGAAGGCCTTGGACATAGGTCTGGCAGTGACACTTAAGAGACAAACATGAAGCATCTCACACTGTCTGCCCTGCTCACGGCAGCATTGAGGCACTGAAGACTCACTGTCCCCCTCTGCCCCTCAGCCTGCAGCTGCAGTGGAGGATGGCAAAGTGCCTCAGGTGGGCCTCCCACTCAGGCTGGCATGGGACTATTCTGGAGGGCGCAGGGTGGGGCTTCACCTTCATCTCTGCCCCACAGGGGTGAGGATGCCCGGTTCTGACTTGGGCCATGCCTTTGCATAACCTTCAAGTCACCTGCTATCCGATCAAGAAGACATTGCACACCTGCGCATGTCCCAGGCCCAGCCCCAGCCCTGCACAAGCGGTGACTGGCCCAGATAAAGTCCCAGGTAGGGATGAGCGGCCACGTTGGATGCCCCTGTCTGACACGCTGCCTCCTGCACTGTGCCTGGGGCCTGGTCCCAAGAAACTCTGAAGACACGTGTGGAACAGGCCTGCCAGACACGGCCCCTCCTCGCTCCACCAAGCGCAGCACTCCACCGACGGAGCCCTCTCCAGAGCGCCGCCCCGCCTGGGCTGAGCCACTCTGAGGTGGCCCAGGTTCCATCCTGGGCGGAGATCTGGGCCTGCACCACTTGCCGACCTAGTAAGCCACGGGGCCTTTTACAAACCATAGTAAACATTTTATTTACACGTTTCGGTCGTGCTAATTGCAGAGCTTCTTTATGCCACTACCCCAGTGGGGGCAAAAAGGAGCAGTTAGTCCAACACTTCCCGGGGGACCTGCTAGGGTGGGAGCAGGAGCAGCCACAGGGTGACACAGCGAAGGGGCTGCGCTGCCTCTGTGTGTCCTGACGGCTTGGAGCAGGCACAGAATCCAGCCCTCAAGGGCACAGCTCTCTGGTCCCCCGAAGTCTATGAGCCGCCCGGCGGAGGGGCCTGGCTGGTCACAGGGCTCTGGGGAGCGCAGCTGCCGGAGGCGGGCTGGGGCTCGGGGAGCAGCTCTGAGGGGCCGCTGCCCGCGCTGATGCCGGTGTTCCCGAGGCCGGTGCTCCCGAGGCCGCCGGGGCTGCTGAAGCCAAAAGTGCAGGGAGCACCACCGCTGCTGCTGCCCCCACCCCCAGCTGAGACCAGGGCAGCGGGGGCGGAGGCCTTGATAACGGTAGCGGGGTGCAACGGCCGCTCGGTCCCCTCAGTCCGTTCCGTGTCGCTGGGCGCCATGTCCAGGGACTCAGAGTCGCTGCTCTCATCCTCTGGCTCGCCCTCTGAGCGGCTGGGGCTCTGCTCCTCCTGGTCGCCTCCGCCCGTGGCCCCTCCGGAAGGCTTCTCCCCGGCCTCCTTGTCCTTGTCCTTTTGTGCCTGGGCCTCCTTGGAGTGCCGCCATTTCATCCGCCGGTTCTGGAACCACACCTTCACCTGAGGGGCCGGACAGAGGGACAGGCGGTGAGGACAGGCTATCTCTGCCTGACTGGGCCAGAGCTGCCCTTCAAGGTCAGAAGCCCAGCACCACCAAAAGCCAGATGTGGAGCGAGGCGCCGGCGGAGAGGCAGCCCAAGGAAACGGAGCCTGCGAGGAGCCGCCTCAAAATGCAGCCCCTCTGTGCCCAGGCTCCAGACCGAGCCAGCGACGGGAACCTTTCAGCGCTTCTGACGACATGGCCCGGAGTGGTCCACCCCCACTGCGCGGACTACCCTCTCAGCTAAGCTCACTTTGGTCTGGGGTCCGCAGTTAGAGCCAAAGTGAGGGACCCCTCATGCCCACAGGCTCAAGGCCGGCCTTGACCTCTGCTGCCACCCCCAAAGTGACTCCTCCCTGAAGGAAATGGGGAACAGGGAAGGGGAGGGGGCCTAGAGAGTAGATCCCAGAAGCAGGGCCCGTGAGCGTCCAGAAAAGAGGGGTCTTCCTCTGTGGTCCCCTTCGCAGCCAGGAGGACCTGCCCCTGGGAAGCAGAAGCTGATTCTGCGGGGGCCTCGGGAAATGTTGGACCAAAACGTGTGTAATGTGGAGGGAGAGGTCTGGGATGGAGGGGAGAATCCATATAAATACATTGGATCCCCTGGGGGACCCGACACGTCTGCACAAGTTCCAGCTTCTCTTTTGAAAATAACATCCCCAGCTGGTGGCAACGGCGGGCTGGCCGTCCAGCCGCACCGAGTCTACTGTGTAACGGAGGGCAGAGTGGCAGAAGTCCGTGGGGCCCTGTCCTGGGCTTCGCCTTGTGGGCACAGCGGGGAGCAGGGGTACTGTGGGCAGGAGGGGAGAACGCGGTGGTGCTCCTCGGCAGGGCTCCGACGGAAAAAAGAAATGAATAGAAAGTCTGGTTCTCGAATCTAAGAGAAAAAAAAGTCCAGATTTCCTATTGTCTTGGGGGAGAAAATCCAGCAGGCCGAACCTAAGGAGGTGCTCTTGGGCGTTCTAGGAAAATCCGCATTTTCTTTCCCTCGATTGCTGGCCTCCAGGACCACGGAAGGACTCTTCCCAGACCAGCCATTAGGACGGGACTGCGGCTGCCGGCTGCTCCAGCGGACTCCTCGCCCTCCCAGAGCTAAGCAATTCCGTTTGAAAGATATTTTCACTTCCTCTCTGAGGGGATTTCACAATCCCTCAGCAGGAGGCGGGAGAAGGGTGAAAGAAAAAAACCAACAACAATCTCAAGGCTTTGGGTTTTTATCTCTTCTCAAATAAACTACAACCTACAGTGAACAGTGCTGGGCCAGTGCGCAATTAGCATCTCCATGGCCCTAGTGTGGCGACCGGATCCTCAGCTCCCCGCCAGGGTGAACTTGTAGCGCTGGTAGACACTGCGCTCCGGAGAGGCCTGCAGAGCCTCCAGCTCTCTTCACCAACTCCAGCCTCTACTCTTCTAGGGCCTCTCTGGGGTCCGGAGTGGGGATAGGGCCTGCCCAGTGGCCAGGGCACTCACCTGTGCGTCCGTGAGGCCCAGCATCGCCGCCAGCTGCTTCCGGTCTGGCTTGGTCACGTACTTCTGGATCTCAAACCTCTTCTCCAGACCTTTCCGCTGCAGGTTGGAAAAGACTGCACGCGACCACGAACGCTTCCTCTTATACGTCTGTGGCATGGTGTCCTTGGTGAGCACCGCATAGGGACCTGTGCAGGCAGGCCCAGGGAACACAGACCCGAGGCCGTGTCAGTGCCCAGGCAGCGGCCAGGGCACGGGAGCTCACGGTCGGCGTTCAGCAGGCCCTCTGCATGCAGCCAGGGCCTCCTGAGGCCTGAGGAGGCCACGCTGCAGCGTGGGAGTAATTCCCAGGGAAGGTGGAGCCAAATGCGTGGCCATCGGGCCTGGGAGAGCAGACAACGACCCCCGGCGACTGCCCTAAGCTTTACTGAGTGCCTGTACGGGTACCGAGAGTGGCCCCGAACGCAGATGTAACTTGGCCACGCAAATGAGTTTGTGGTTATCCAAAATGTGCTGTTTCTGACGCCCATTTTAAAACCACCCTCTAGTTTAAGGACCAGGGAAAGTGCCTCGTCCAGCGCCACACCGGCCCACGTACACTGTCCTGTTCCCTGTCCCCCTCACAGCCCCACACCAGCTCCCCACAAACAAGCTCTGTGCTGTCTGGAAATCTTTCGGTTTCTCTCTCTGACCTCGCAGTGTCCAGGCCCAGCCATGGGATTGCGACACTGAGCAGCCACTGGGCCCTGAGATGTATCACTCCTCCCGCCCCAGGCAGGGTCGGAAGTTCTCCCTACCTGGAAATGTGTCTTGGAACTGATGCTGAACAGAATTTCTCGGGTTGGAGCTCAAGGGGCTGAGGATAGCAGAGGCCTCGCTCATGGGCTCCAGGGATGCGAAGAACTGGCCGGCGGAGGGCTGCAGCCCCGAGAGGTGCACGCCGGCCGCCCGCCCGCCGGCCAAAAGGGACGTGAGGTCTGCCAGGGGGGAAGAGTCCGTCACGCCGCCGCCGCCACGTTCGGCGCTCGCTTCCTGCCTGGCCTTCGCTTAGGTTAGGGTTCACCGCAGCGAGATCAGAGCGGCCGCCCGGGATGCGGGCGTTCAGCTCCGCCACCCTCGGAGCACCGTTCTCCTGCAACTCCGGGCCCCAGCCTCGCCCCGGACCTGACTCCCTCTCCAGCTGGAGCTGAGGCAGACGGTTTAGTTTCTGGGATTTTACCAGAAATGGGAGAAATGGGAAGGAAAGTGTCCCTGGCAGGCTTTCCCTGCTATCAGACTGTAATCCTGTCTCTATCGCGATTCAGAAATCATGCCTAGCTGTCGTTTTTTCCAGGTATTTACCCGTTTTTTCACGAACATCTCTAGAATATTTATTTACTTTTACACAAAGCTGATGAGTTTTAAACCTGATGTTCGTATTCCCTTAAAACTCCGTTTCTTCTCCCCGCCTCCCTCATCTGTCCTTAATTGTGGAAACACCCGAAGCATCCCAAGGCGGCCTGGAGCCCGGGACGGGTCGGGACCTTGGTCCCGGAGGCCCACAGCCCGCACCCGCGACCTACCTCGCAGCGTGTTGCCTTCCTTTACTTTGGGGTCAAATTCTGCAGACAAAATGCGATCGATGCCGAACTTGAGGTCTTTGCTGGAGGGCGCCGGGGTGGAGGCGCCTAGCTGCGCGCCCGCGCGGGACACCGAGCCCGGGTGCTGCAGGGCACCGGCCCGGGGCGCGGGCGGCGGCGGAGCAGCCCGGGGGTGGAAGGCGGCCGGGAGTGGGGACAGGCGCTGCGGGAAGCCGGCAGGGCCTTCTGGGGGCGCCACCACCGGGGTGGGCCGCAGCGGGGACCTGGCGGCCGCCGGGAAGGGCGCGTGAGGGTGGACGGAGCCCAGGTGTGCGGCCAGGGCAGCGGCCGAGGCCCCCACCAGCGCCTCGGGGCCCGGGCCCGGCTCGGCCGCGCCCGCGTGCAGGATGTCCGCGATGCAGAACGACGGCTTCTTGGCGGCGGGGTCCGCAGGGAAAGCGCAGCCGCCGGGACCCGCCGGGGCACAGTAGGCGGCCGACCAGAGGCCGAAGTTGGAGGCGTAGAAGGGCGCCAGCCCGGCCGCGAACATGCTGGGCCGAGCGGCGGAGGGCGCGGCCGGGGCGATCGCTTTCGCTTCCCGCCGCGGTGGGGACCAGGCCGGATCCGCGCTGCCGCTCGGCCTGCCCGGGCCGCGCAGGAGGAGGCGGAGGTCCGCGCGGGGAGCGGGACGGGGCGCGAACCCAGACAGCTAGGCCCCGGGAGCTAAATTTAAAACGACAATAATAATCGCCAGTTAAAAAAAAAAATTAAGAGGTAAAAAAAAAAGAAAAAAAAAAAAAAAAAACTCCTCTCTAAAAACTCCCCAAGTTTTGGCCGCAGCTTTCGAGTCCGGCCCGGTAGGACCTGGATTCCCCCGCTGATTGGCCGCCCCGGCCACCAATGAGAGCCGGAGCGGGGGTGGGACGGAGGGCGCGGCCGGCTTGGCCCCGCCCAGTCTCCGCCCATGCCCTGCCCGTCCCCGCCCCAGTGTTTTCGGGGCGGCGTGGCCGAGCGCGGCGGCGTCTTGCAGGGCACTGGGCCCGCGGGGCTCCGAGACCTCTGCGGCCCCGACCCCTGGCCAGGCCCTCGGTCCCCGCGCCCTTCATGGCGCCGCGACTAGAGAGTCGGGGTCTCCCGGGCCGACTCCAGCCCGCCGTCACCGCGCTCGGCCGGGCCCCGCTCCGCCCGCCGCTGCAGCCGCGTCCTGCAGGCGGTACTGGCACTGTCCCAGTGGCGGCTCTCCAGACGCGGGACGGCCGCTCGCGGGCTCGGGCTCTTCGGGCGGCCGGGCCCGGGCGTCACACGCGTCCCCGCCGCGCAGGAGACACCCCTCGGCAGCCACGTGGGCAGCCGGCCCCGGGAGCCGACGCCGGCCAGCTTCCCGCGATCGCCCGGGTTCAGGGCTTGGTTCTCCGGGAGCTCAGAGTCGGCGTGGGTTTCCCCACGCCTCTCCCCAGAAAACCACAGGCCCCGGATGCGCCGTTCTCGCACATTTTTAGGAAGAAAATAAAATAAGGACAATAATGAAACCGCGAAAGGTTTTGTTTTCGATTGCCCTAATCAGCGTCGCCTGACAGATTTGGTGGCGCCTGCATTTCCCCTCAGCTCGCAGCACCGCGGCGAATTCGCAGTTGGGTCCGCGGCCGCCCAGCCCGCGCGCTGCAGCCTCGCCGTCGGGGAGCGCCCGCCGTACCTGGCAGTCACCGGAATCCTCCCTCTCCCGGGGCGATCGCGGAGAGTCAGGTCGTGCGCCCTGGAGGATTTGGGGCGCGGAGGCCTCAGGCGAGGGCCCGGGTGGCGCGGCGCGGTCACCAGGGACACCTCACAGGTCACCGCGCCCGGCTCCGGTGCCTCCTCCAGCTCGAGGAGGCCTAAGTCCAGGGTCTGGGATCCCCAAGAGGAGCCTTTAGCGGGCGCCCGCGCGGCTCCGTGGTCTCTGCGCCTCCGCACCCTTCGAAGGCTGAGGCCCCAGGCGGACGGGGTGCAGGATCAGGGACACCCCCCGCCCCCGCTTTCGCAGGCCTCGGCTCGCTTGTGCGGCGTCCGCGCGATCCGGCCTACGCGCGAGCTCCGCCTCGGCTCTGCGCCTGCAGCTTCCCCAGCCCCATCCCGGCCCTCAGGACCCACAGGGCTGCAGGAAGCCCTGGGCTCGCGGAGTTCAGATCATCTCCTGTTTTTTGATGGGCTCAAACTCGGACTAAATGAGCGGATGTGCCTGCGAGATTGGTCTCAAAATAGAAGCGGCCTTAGTATTTTAGGATACTGCAGAAATCCGTATTTCTTCCGGAGAAAAACTCTATAATGACTCCGAGCACTTCCCCTTTCAATATTTGTGCAACTTTATCTCCACCGGCAAGTTGCTCGAGTGACGCAAATCCGCTCTTGTGTATTACAACTACCAAAATAAACGCGCGGAAATCAATTCCCTTCTAGCAATGAAAATATAAATATACAGCTGCGACTTTTCCCTTTAATCTTTGCTTTCCGAGCCGTCGAGGCGGCGCTGGCCCAGAGCTTGCAGCGGGGCTTCGCGGCCTGAGGGCCGAAGCAGGGCCAGGGGTGTAGCCCATTCAACCCATTTAACCCGAACCTGATCTACATCACCGCGACCCTACAGGGGCTTCGTTTTGGGGAGAGTCACCCTGGCTGGGGTTTCCTCTGATCTTTTCTGTCTGTAACCCTTGGAATCCTGTCCTGAGAAAGGTAAAATCAGAAAAGGTCCCCGTGTAATCGAACAGTCCCCGCTAGGGACGCAGAGTGGTCAGCGAACAGACGGAGTAGAGGAGAGATGACTGCATAACTTGAGCAGTCGCCATCTCTGCTCATCTTAGCTCGGCCGTGTCGCCAGAGCCTCGGCACTTCCGATCACCAGTACAGAATCTTGTCCCAGACCCAGGGACACAAAAAGCCTTGAGACGAGCGCACGGAGCGCGCTGGGCTCCGCTTGCTGCAGAAATGCACCTATGCGGAGTTCCGGGGCGAACCCCGCTTTTGTTTCTTCTTGTGAACTCCGGGCAAAACACTGACGAGCAGTTGGTCTGAGGGCTTGGACACCCCACCCGCTAATTTCAAACATTATTTCAAACATGAAACCTACAGGTTAAAAGAGAGAGAGAGAGGTGGAGATAAATATTCACAGTCAAAACGAAAAGGAAACACAGCTTACTCAGCTGTTTAAGAATTCGAGAGATTTGCGGCGCTGGAGGAATCTGTGTATATGGTGCCTGTCTTTCTGCCTGAGGGAGATTTATGGACCACCGGGCCCAGCACTCGCAGTGCAGCTTCTTGTGAGTCCTAGACCCTGAGTTCGTACACCACACGCACACGTACACACACACACACACACACACACACACACACACACACACGTGTTTCAGGTTATTCCGTGTAGACCGCAACTTTCCTTTCCTGGAGACCTTGCAGTGGTCCCAGAGCTAAACGTAGATGCGGAGTTTTCCGAAGAGCCGGACTTCGGGTGGGAAGGCGCATCTCACAGCCGTACCACCTCCCGCAGGCGCTCCCGAGTTTCCAGCTCCGCCTGACTCAGGCTGACCCTGCAGCTTCAGCGCGGGTCTGGGTCCAGGGCTTCCGGCGGCCCAGACTCCATTTCCTCCCCCACCCCCCGAGTTCCACGCACCACCGCCCCTGCCCTCCCAGCCCACTGCGCGGGGGCACCCTGTCCTGCAGGCGCCCCTTGCTTGCTGCCAAATCCTAGCCCCGTGCGGGTAAAGCACAGAGGCCAGCTGCAGCCTGGGGAGCTGAGGTTCCTCCGCCCGTGGGAGACTCTGCTGTCGGCAAACTGTGGTCCCCACAGGTCCCCACTGACCGTGTAGAAGCTGGGCTTGTTGCCTGAGTGGCTGCAGAAAAAGAAGGAAGTGCAGCTTTTCTATTTAAAAAATCACATATATGTAACAACTCGATAGGCAGCACACACCTGTAACCTCGCTACTTGGGAAGGCTGAGGCAGGAGGATTCCAAGTTCAAGGCCAGCCGGCTTGGATACTAAGGGAGACCTTGGTTCAAAAAAAAAAATAAAAAAACGAAATGATAAAGGCGGTGGCAGCAGAGTGTGGGACTGGTGTCCACTAGGCCCATCAGGAAACAACAACCTGGAATCCAGAGGAAGGAGGAAGCCCACGCCCAGACCAGCCCAGGGAACCGAGCTGGGGACCAGCCGGAGAAGAGAAATGGGCCCGAGCCCGGGCCAGCCAGGAATGAGAAGGTTCTGCAGAAGAAGGACCTGCAGATAAGGCCGAAGGGCGGCCCTACCTTGGGGGTCCCAGCCTGCCTCCCACCGACTGCCTAGAACTGAGTCATCTGGGGGTTGGACGGCAGAACCTTTCAGGCCTGGGCATCTGCGCTTGTTGCGGCGCCAGCGCAGGAAAAGTCAGTTCTCTGCTGCCACCTTCTGGACAATCCTCGCATTGCTTTCTGGCGCCACTGCAGCCTTGCCAGCGAACTGTCTCTTCCTCTGGCAAAAATGCGGATTTCTAAAATCCGCTTTGGCCAGGGGCCGATTCCTTCCACGCGAGCATGGAGTATGGAAAGGCTCTATGTGAGACAGTGTGAGGGATGGGCTGGTTCTTCAGTCTGGGGATCGTGTTACAGTCTCAAGGAGACTTCACAGTTTTTATGCTGGATGTGGAGAGGGTGGCTTTGGGTTCAGGAAGCAGATCCTGGGACAGGTGGAGTGGCCTGGCCCAGGTCTGTCTGTCTGTCTGTCTATTTTGTTTGTGGAGACAGGATGTCACTATCTGATTCAAACTGGACTTGAACTCACTTGTAGCCCAGGCTTGCTTCAAACTCAGTGATCTTCCTGCCTCAGCCTCCTGAGTGCTGAGATTACAAGTGTGTGCTATTATGTCAGACCCTCTTCCTTCTACTGATAACAGGCTGGACTGTTCCCCCCATTCCCCTGCAGCTGCCTGTTCGAGTCTATTGTGGCCTTCTGCACCTGGACTCCTCAGTCTCCTGGCTGAGCGTCCCCTGCCCCGCCAAG